>CAUYLG010076237.1:0-85996 GCA_963573385.1 Cacajao melanocephalus
TCCTTCCTTCCTTCCTTCCTTCCCTTTCTGTTGAATGTTATTGTTAATTTTGTTTTTATTAAAAAAATCCGTTTCCAGTTTTATCAAGATACAATTGACAAAAGTCATATATTGTTAAGGTATACAGCATCTTTTGATGTACATTACATTATGAAATAATTACCATAATCAAGCTCATTAACATAGGCGTCACCTCACATAGTTACCTTTCTGTGTATGTGGTGAGAATGTTTAAGATTTACTCTATTAGCAAATTTCAAGTAGACAATACAGTATTAACTGTAGCCACCACACTGTGTATTAAATCTCCAGAATCATTCATTTTGTATCACTGAATCTTCGTATCCTTTGACCAAAAACCAAGATCTCCTCATTCCTCTGGTCCTGGTAACCATCATTCTACTCTGCTTCCACGTGTTTGACTTTTTCAGATTGCCCATCTCAGGAGGTCACACAGTATATTCTGTGTCTGGCTTATTTCCTTTAGCAAAATTTCCTCCAGATTCGTCCATCTTCTCATCAATGACAGGATTTCCTTTTTTGTTAAGGCTGAATAATGTTCCACATGGTTATACACCGCATCTTCTTTATTCACTCTTCAACTGATGGACATTTAGGTCGATTCTATGTCTTGGGCATTGTGAATAATGCAGCAGTGAACATGGGAGTGCAGGTGTCTCTTTCAGACGCTGATTTTGCTTTAGGGAGGAGTCAGGTGCTGGGCTCCAAGGTGAAGGACACTCTCCTTCTCTCACCTGGAGGTTATCTCAGCAGCATGCAGGGGGTTGTGCAGGTCATGTTAAACCGTCCTTCCTGCCTTCCTCAGTGCATCATTTCTTAGTTCTGTGCTCCACCCGGGTGTTGCACTCCCTCACCTGAATTCCTTAATGTATGTGAAGGTATTTTGATGTTTCTGAGATGGAATGAGTGCTGGAAACTCCTATTTTGTCATTTGCTAGTGTAACTCCACCTTGGAATTGTCTTCAGAGATAACAATGAGCCACTGCCCAAATCAGAGAATCATGAGATATGAAAGCGTGGCATATGTTTACCTCCTGTGTGTGAGAAAGCTGAGACCCTGAGACACATACTGACCTGTGCTGCAGAGTCTTTCAGTTACACGGGGACAGCATCAGTTCTCATTCCGTTGTTAGCGCCATGCCTGATGTCTTCTCACTGTTTTGCTGCATTATAGAAAATGGATTCTTAGTTGAGCCTATGAATAGTTAGGGAAAAAAAAAAAAGAAATACAGGAGAAAAAGTTCCCCTTATCATGGTCTGTTATTACATGGTGTGTTTGTAAGGGAGAACCCAGTCCTTATGGAGTGGGGCTTCTTCTGCATTCCAAGAAAATCTAAGAAGTAGAAATCACTTTGACTGTCAAAGATTTTAGTTGGCTGCTGTCACATCTATTACCAAATACATCTGATATAGATAAAAATAGAGTTAAACATACTAGTTAATAGATACATCTGGTAAAGATAAAAATAGAGTTAAACATACTAGTTAATAGATACATCTGGTATAGATAAAAATAGAGTTTAGCATACTAGTTAATATATAAATAGAGTGTCAATAAAAATAGATTTAAATAGTTCCTAATTGGATTGTAGAACTTAAAGTCCAGGAACAAGTATCCTGTCAAGTCTAAAGTTACGTCCTTGTCGTAGTCATTTGTCCTATTCAGGGCAGCCTTTCTTAAAATGAGCTCCGTGAAATACTAGGTTCATACGTAGTCAAATCACTCTGGGACTCTTGCTATCATCTCTACCCCTTGTGGAGCTTCTCCATGCATTCTCAACACATTTAACTCTGAGAAGTCCAACAGGCCAAAGCAAACAATCACAACTTTCTTTTCTGTTATGTTAAATTCAGGTTTTGTTCGACTTATTTTATAATGGAACCATTTTGTGGATGATTTCCCAGACTTGTGTTCAGTGGAACATTCTTTGGATAGATTGAGTTTATTGTTAAAATTCTTAAGGTTCACATCTGTCATCTTGTAATAATCTTCTGTGAAATATAAAGTCATTTGGGCTAAACTGTAGACCTCCAGCTGCCCTCCCTTCTCCACAGGAGAAATTACAGGTTTATTTAAGGATCAAACAGTTTTGAAATGAAATGTTGTTAGGAGGGGGAAATAAAAACCTTTCAGAGCCTAATAATTGCAGAAAGAAGACAGTGTTATACCAGCCAAACCAATTTTGTGAATTAGCGCTTTAACTCAGAGAGTTGTTCCTGAAAATAGCTTGTTTTTAAGCAAAACTTTGTTGGCTTCTGGTGGTACACTTTTTCACCATCAAAGGCACAAATATGGGTGATTTTAAACTGTGACATACTTTTTACATTCAAAACCAGGGCTTGTGGAAGAAACAACACTCTTTTTTAACTTTTCAGAAACAGTTGGCTTGACCATCATGGCTTTTTTCCCCCCCTACTTCTTTAAGATATTAGCTTTTCATTAAGCTGGAAGGGTCCTTAGAGATCTTGTCCAAGCCTACCTTTGACAGACGAGAAAATAGAGGGCAAGAAGGCTTTAGTAATCTTTCCAAGTCTTTTTATTAGTTACTGACAAAATCAGAACTAACGTCCATGTCTCTTACTTACCTATCAGTTACCTGCTCAATGCCTCTTTTATTTGTACACTCTGTTAAAAAGAAAGGGGTTGACTGTTTTTTTTGGTTATAACTCTTATACTACAAACACACACACACACACACACTTGCAGAGAGAGAGACAGAGAGAACATGGATGAGAGCCATAATTAGGGACCCTTTTATGCTCAAGGTGAGAAGACCCTCTATAGAACCTTGAATGCCTTCTTTTCTAAAGAACTTCACCTACCTCAGGCCAGTTCTTTTATACTATTCACTTGGAAAACTGGTTTACCTTAAAGGAAGAGGTGTGTGTGAAAGAGAGGGTTATGTACCACATTTTATTTCTCTGTCTTATTTCAGGCAGGCAGATTCACTACATCAAGGTGGTGTTTGCAGTTATCACCATGAGACAAACTAGCTCATCTCCAAGTACTTGAGGGATATCGCCTAGTTATAAATCATCATGTGATTCTCTCTCCTCCCACCCCATCAACAGCTTCTTTCTTCCTTCCCCATTGCCCATGTCTAAACCTGGGGGATTATCTCACTCCATAGGCAGAAAAGGAAGGCCAGATCCAAGGTAGATCTTTCTTCTGCTGGTTTTAACCTAGTGGTAGCAACAAAGACAGTTCTCATGCCTCTGAGTTTCTTGCTTTAGGTAGAAGAATTTGATAGGTTAGGGATCACGGGAAAGGTTTGTTTTTTAAATTCTCCATTAAGAAGATGCTATCTGTGGGTAGCATCATTTGAAGGGAAGTACATTAAGCTTAGTAATTGAAGATATTGGTTCCAAGCTGCATCTCTTTGCCAACTAGTAGTGAGATTCTGGGGAAATTAAACAATCATTTGGAACCACCTGTGGCCCAGTCTTTTCATTTGAGCTTCAGGAGACATGATTTCTTATCTTGTCAACCTCCTGGGGTGGTTGTGAGGATTAAATGAGGTAATAGATATGAAAAGGCTTTATAAACTACAAAGCACCTCACACATATGTGTAAGGCGTTATTATTGTCAGTCGTAATAGCAAACACAGACTGCTGCTTTTGAACCAGGTACTGTTTAGAGCACTTGACATCTATAAGCTCACTTAATTCTGGCAGCAACTCTGGTGTGTTGATAATGACCAGTGCTGGGCACTGTGAATCAGCAGGCCTGGCAGCTCACCTTGATTAGCTGGCGATTTACTCTGTGTTCTTGGGTATGTCCTTTCCCTTCCCTAGGCCTGAATTTCACTCTTTACAAAAGAATCACTTAGACTCAGGTTGGATAGAAGGGTTCTTCTGTCATTTGTGATTCTGCCGGGCAGTCATTGGCCCCATAGGCTGAGTCACTGATTATTAATCAGAGCCCACATTTAACCGAGCACAATCATTATTGTCATTCTATTGCTAAGGACACACACAACTACAAGAGAGCTCATGCCAGCTCCCGAAGGCTGCACAGCCTACAGGTGGTGGGGCTGGAGTTCACAGCTTACTCTTGTGCCCTGGAATGATGGCAACGAGATAGATGTGGGTAACTCTGTAGCGACTCCAGGTGTGTTATGTTGTCAGCATCTACATCTAATCAACATCACGATCATCACTGAGCTCTTTAGGTTTTCCGTTGTTGTTATCATTTAACTCCACAATTAGATTTCCAGCATCTTGATTATAGCTTTTCTGTACTGCAGTGTATATTGCCAGTGTTTTGTGCAAGATATGATGCAGGCTCGTGTCTCACAGTATATGCAATTTGTTTTCTGTCCATCCTATAGATCCTTTGAGGCTCTCTTAAGGAAACCTGGGTTTGGCAGTGTTTTTTTTTTCACATTGCCCCACATGGGAAAGCCATTTGAGGAGGTCACTATGGCGTGAATCTGGACAAGTCTTTTGACAGGAGACACCTGTTTCAGGTTGTGGCCCTTTCGTTTTCTACATGGCAGAGGGACCCTGATTTTTCTCATGCCTGTATAACTCTACCGGTGTCTCCTGGCTGTTTCAGCTTTGTTTTGCTTTGCCATTGTTTTATTTTTCTGAAGACTTGCTTTTCTTGGGCTCTGCTTATATACAATACAAAATTTGTAGACCATTCACATATGGGAAAGAGTCATGCCCATTGCAATTGGAAGAAAATTAACTCTTGGAGCCCAAAGAAACTGACATAAATCTTGTACCACAAACATCTTCAATTTCTGACTTTGCCTTCCTTCTCTGTGTGGTGCTGTTCCAAGATCTCTTATTGGGACCAGGTTTCTTGGAGGGTTACTGGTAACTATTAACCCACTCAGTGTACTTATTATACCATTAACCTTTTATGAATAGCCTGTCCAATCCCCATTAAATGACCTGCTATGGGGGTCATTCATTCATTCATTTATATAAGAATTATCTACATTCATTTGTATATGAATTATTAGATGTTAACTACACTGAACCAGACAAAATAAGGGATACTAAAATGAATTAGTCACAGTTCTTGCTTTCAAAAACTGAATACTCTGAAGAGCGGAGATTTGTTAATTTAGTCAAGTAATCTTTGATGCCCACCATGACCAGGTATTAGGTAAGTCATTGGAACTGTGGGCACCTGGCAGGAACAAGCCTTTTCATCATAGGGTTTCTTGTCTAGGGAAGTAAAATATCACATTAATAATTTTATAAATAATTATGCAATTATAGTTGTGATAGGTGCCACAGAGGAAAGGCTGAGTGTTGTGGGAATATATATTTGAGGTGTATCACTCTGTCACCCAGGCTGGAGTGCAGTGGCATGATCTCAGCTCACCACAACCTCTGCTTCCTGGGTTCAAGCGATTCTCCTGCCTCAGCCTCCCAAGTAGCTGGGATTACAGGCATGCGCCATGACACCTGGCTAATTCTTTTTGTATTTTTAGTAGGGATGGGGTTTTGCCATGTTAGTCAGGCTGGTTTTGAACTCCTGACCTCAAGTGGTTTGCCCACCTTGGCCTCCCAGAGTGCTGGGATTACAGGTGTGAGCCATAATGCCTGGCCAGTTGTGGGAATGTTACACAGGGTTATAATCTGGCCTACTTTGTGTGGAGAGGTATGTTTCCCCAAGGATGTGGGGTTAGCCTGTTGATAATAGGCATGGGAGAGAGGGCTTAGACAGAGGTACCTCTCATATAAGGTAGAAAGTCTTCTGTGCCCAACCCAAGTGTTGTAGAAGTTAAAAGGGGAAAAAACTTTAAAAAAAATATTTTATTGCATTTTAGGTTTTGGGGTACATGTGAATAACATGCAAAATTGTTGTATAGGTACATACATGGCAGTGTGGTTTGCTGCCTTCCTCCCCATCATCTATATCTGGCATTTCTCCCCATGTTATCCCTCCCCAACTCCCTGCCCCCTGCTGTCCCTCCCCTAGTTTCCCCCCAACAGAAAAAACTTTTTAAAAATTGGCTTGACAGCAAAACTCCTCTCGGTGTCTTCTTTTTTGTCCCCCTCTATAAATGGTAAATTTTAGTGGTATCATGACCCTATTTAGTAATTACAAATTAATATAAGAAAAATTTATATTTTTCCTTACTATGTAGATTTGTTAAAATAAATCACTATATTTCATATGTACACAAAGGCTCCTTGAATCCAATTAGTAAGAAAAAAATACTTCATGTCACTGTTAAATAATATGAAAATAAACAACTGGTTAAAAAAAAATCCCAAATACAAAGCCTTGAGCTTCCTGCTGGAATCTGGGAGTGTCTTGTAAGAAATATTTTCAGAACTATCATTTTCATTCCACGTGTATTTATTTGTTTATTGAGTTCCATGTGTTAATTACTTTATTGGACTGTTGGAGGTGAGAAGGGGAAGGGTGTAGGCAGGGCCACTGCTTACAGCTGCTCAAGCTGAGCATTGCTTGAGGGCAGGAGGGCAAGAGGGGCTGAAATCCTGCCCTCTCCACTAGACAGGTCAAGATGAGGTTCATTTTTTTCCCCTAATTTGCTCAAAAGAAACTGATTAGCAGAGATCTTGGTATGGAAACATAAGACACAAGTTTGGTTTCATTTGAAAACACTCAGTTTGATTGGTGAGGCAGACACAGGACTAACCAAAATTAATTAGATTGCCAGCCACAGTGAAATATGTTAATCAGAGATGCAAATGACATTCTGAGGGGACTTGTTTGAAATCCTTTAACTCTGATAGGATGGGGCTAATAAATTTGTACGACATTCAAAGAGACTAGTTGGATGGACAAGTTTTCTTCCTTAATAGTTATCTTTATTAAGATATAATTTAATTAGCTAAAGAATTTAGTAGTTTTTAGTATATTCAAAGAGTTGCATGACCATTACCAAAATCAATTTAAGAATATGTCCATCACCTCAAACAAAAACAAAAACAAAAAACAAAAAACAAAAAAACATAGAAGTCACTTCTTGTTTGTCCCAAACCTCTTGCATCCAGTACTAAGCAACCACAAATCTACTTTATAATCTGCGAAGTTGCGCATTTTGGACATTTTCTATAAATGGAATCATATAATGTGTTTTTTTGTGACTTTGTTTCTTTCAGTTAGCGTACTGTGTTCAAGATTCATCTGTGTTGCAGCATGATAGTAGGCTTCTGATTGGAGAAGGATAAAAGCAAGTTCAGCACAAAATGATGCATTAGGGAGAGCTAAGAGATTAACCTTTGTAGGAAACTATGGTCTACGTTGGAAAGGTTGAAAGTAAACTATTAGGTTTGCCAAGTAGGGCCTATGGGGAATGTTACAGGAATTGAAGTTAGAAATATAACTTTGGAGCAGATCACGGAGATTGTGAATGCTGATGCAGATATTTTTGAGAGAGAAGTGGTATGACGTGACGGGCATATTTTTCTTCTCCATAATGAGAAAAATTGTTGAAGCTCTAAGTTCACTCTGGTTGGTAGTGAAGAACCAGGTGTGAAATCATGAACACCTGACTCCCGCGTACTTTTCTGTCCTATTCCACTGCCTCTTACTTTTTATGTTTGTTAGCTGGAGCAAGTAGAAATATCACAGATGATTTGCTTTCTGGTTTATAATTATTTTTTAAACTACTAGAGGCATGGTCAAAAATTAAACTTGATAGATTATAGTTATAAATGTTGTTCTTTGGGCACTTGGCATGAGGCAGCATTTTCGTGGCAAAGCCTACTATGTATATTTTTATCACATTATGAGAAAGCAGGCCCTATTCTGGGCCACTTGTTTGCTTCTGCAGGACTCTGACCTGTCATTTTAGATACTGAGTCTATCCTCGTTTTGGTTTCCTTTGGACTCATGGCCTTCGGTACATCCTTTATGTTTATTTGACAGATTCCTGCCAATAAATGGAAGACAAAGGTATCCCATGGGTAGATGGCTTGCATTAGCATCTCTTGTAGCCAAGAGAAATCCCTCGTTGCTTATTTCTGAGCTACTCATGTCACAGGCTTTTGCAAGAGGAAGGATTTTAGAAATTATGTGGTTCAAAGGTTATTAAATTAAGGCTTAGTGGTCCATGAACCTCCTGAAATTGTTTGCAAAATTATCTTCAATTGTGTGGAGGTATGTTTTTCTCCTCATAAATTTCTCAGATGGATTGCATCCTGTAAGGGTGAAGAATCATTTATCTACCAACAATATTGAACTTTTATTGAGTTTTTACACTATGCCATGTACAATACTTGTGTTATCTCATCGCGTCTTTACAGCTCATTTTCATGGATTAGGAAACTGAATCATGTAGCAGTTAAGTTGACTTGCCCAAGGTCACAGAGCTAGTAGGTGACAGAACACAGATTCAGATGCTGCACTCTGATCCCAGAGCCTATGACCTTCATTCTTCTGCATTTTCAACCTCCATGCTTGCTTTGCACCACTGTAGTTTGCCTTTTATAGACCCTGGAGTGGATTGATTCTCCTTTAATAAATGGGTAGTAGAGGCCCAGAAAGAAATGAAACGTGTCTAAGATGGTCCTCTGATTGAAGACATGTAGCTGTTAACATGTGATACTACGCATACAGGCCCAAGGTCAGATTATGAGGCTTTAACACGTAATTTCTATTAAAAGTGCTCCTTTTGACCTTCGCTTCTGCCATTGATTTTCATCTTTTCTCTTTTCTTCTTATCCTCTTCTTCTCTCCTTTCATCCTCCTTTTCCTTTCTTTCTTCAGCAAGCATTACTGAGCATTTACCTCATTGGAATGATTGAATTAGGTTGAATTGTTGGTAACTGCATGATTTCATGTTACTAAAATGGACTGTCCAGCTTCTCTGTGGCCAACATCTCTGTACCCTAGAAGGTTCTCAATGGAAATACCACACATGAAACAAGGTTGGGTGAAGCAAATTACCTGAAACCAGTGCTTTATGCTGGCACAAAGGAGTACGCACCCACTTTCTGATGTGGGGGCCTGGATTGTGTCATTCATTGCAATAGGAAATACTGAAGGAAGCTTCACTTTTATATCAGTAGGGGCTAGGATGAGGTTGTTTGAGGCTTTTACTTTGGAGAGAGCTTTGCAAACGAATTGCCTTATAGTTAAAGCTGGAGTTTAGAAGGAAGATCAAGACTAAGGAACTGTCTTTCTGTGCATGTGTGTGTGTGTGTGTGTGTGTGTGTGCATGTATATATATATATATTTGAAACAGAGTCTTGCTCTATTGCCCAGGTTCTGTACTCAAGCTGTCCTCTCACCTCAGCCTCCAGAGTAGCTGGGACTATAGGTGTGACCCAACACATCCAGCTATTTAAAAAAAATTTTTTTTTTGTAGAGACAGGGGTCTTGCTATGCTGCTCAGGCTGGTCTCCAATTCCTGAGCTCAAGTGATCCTCATGCCTCAGCCTCCCCAAATGGTGGGATTATAGGCATAAGCCACCATGATCTGCCAACGTTTGAAGATAGGGGAAAAAAAGCCCTCCTTTCTCCATTCCTTCTACAGTTTGGCACCCAGTTCATATCCCATTTGCCCAGATACTCCCTTTGAATCATTCCTAATATAGGCTATAGACATTGGTCTCTAAACTCCTGTAAGTCTCCTTTTGTCACTTAATTGTGTGTTTGCCCAGGTCTCCTGCATTTACTAAAGCTGGAAGGAAAAGGACACAATACGGTGGAAATCATATTGGTCTAGAGATCAGTAGGCCTGTGCATTGAATCTAGGCTTTGTTATTTGCTCTTCATGTGATTCATTGATTGATTTTTTTTCAGCATCAAATTCTAAGTTAATAAAATGAGGTTAATAATAATGTCTGCCCTATCTCACAGAATTGGTGTTCACTTGTTAGCTGTGAATAATGGATGTGAAAGCACTTTAAAAAGAGTCTTTTAAAACCAAACACATACTTTTGTCTACATTTACATGTAGTAAATATGATGCTTGTTTGTTTTTTCCCCACTCTCTGGGTCAACTCTAAATTCCTTTGGATTTTAAACTCCTTTGGACACTTTTCTTTTTAACCATCCTCCGTACCTAAAGCAGTGCTATGTGTATTGACATATAAATGTACAGGCTAATTATGGTTTCCTTTCTTCACCTTTTTCTTACTGTTTTTCGTTTTGTTACAGAATTTTTTTTTGAAAAATTTTGTTTTCCGAGAAATTAGTGGGATGTTAATGTCTCCTTAAGGAGCTCATTCTTTGACTCTCCTGGTTCCCTCTCTTGTATCTTATCCTCTGTAACCTGTGACCTCCTTCCACCATCTAAGGTGGATGTCTCCTGATGTTCTTTACTCTGTCCTAGCAATGATAACCTTAGTGTGTCTGCAGACTCTTAAAGTTCTGTAGGGACATAGGACCCAACTGCTTCATAGAAAACGAAGGCCAAGAGAGGGTTACGCTTACATTTGCTTCAAGTCAACCTGGGTGCTGGTTTATGAACAATGCCCATTCAGTACCTTGCACTAAGGCATACTGGTGTTTAGCCTCAACATTTTGCCTTTATCATTTCTTTAAGATTTTAGGATGAAATTACTGACATGGGTTACATATTAAAAATTTATAAGGATTCTATTTTTGGGTCCCATTCCATTTCATTCTAGCTCAAATTGGCTTCTCTTTTTTATCCTGTTGTGGTACATTTGTTCCTAGATATAATCAGGAATGACACCAGGCATAGACTCTTTTTGCTGTGTATTAGTAGAAAATTTTGTACGTTTCTTTCATTGTGCTATATGTAGACACTGTGGACACGTATAATTAATTTTAATTGATTTTTGCTGTTGTTATTACTCAATTTTCTCTGCTTTCGTCTTTCTTGCTCTGCATGGTATGCCACAGATAGAAACACATTTCATCTAAAAGATGTATACTGTATATGGATGTATTTACAGTTCTCTCAATACTTTCAATTTCATAAAAATCATAATATTAAAATGACAATTATGTAAATTTTCAAAAGTATTTCAAAAAGAGTGAATAAGAACACTGTTCAGATTCTCAGTTTCTGGACCTCTCCTCACTTTTCCTTCTTGCCTTTCAGCCAGTCTTTGCTCAACTATGAATATATTTTGGCAGTGTACCAATTATAATATGTACAGAATAATTTACTTGTTTCACTTAACATTATTTTCAAATTTCAGTGTTGCTACATATTCCAGTTTACTTTAGAATTTATTGTATATTATTATTTTATTTTCACTAGATTTATATTTAAGACAGAATCTCAAGAGTGGGATGTTTGGGTCAAATAGCATTTACATTTTGGCTCTTGAAATGTCATTTCCAGCATGTCATTTCCAAAGAGAGTTAATCATTTGCATCAGCAGCAGCAAATGTTCTCATTTATCAGACCACATTTGTTTTACACGTTTCTCTCCTTGGAAAGACATAACTGTGGTTTATTTTATGTTTTCTTGCTAATAGAATAGCCAACATGTTCAAAATGCTACTCCATTGTTTTGATTCTCATCATCTCTGACCATTAGAAATATTTTGTTCCATGTGCCTTTGACTAAGTTTATGTGTTGTTTTATGAACTGTAAGTTTGTGCCCTTGCCCATTTGATTTATTGAGTTTATGCCTTCTCTCTTTATTTGGGATCTAAAGTATTTATTAACTCTCTGCCTCACCTGTGTGTTCCAAATATTTTTTTTTTCCAAGTCTGTTTGCCTTTTTAGTTATGGTACTATATGTGTGTGTGTGTGTGTGTGTGTGTATGTATGTATAGCTCTCCGTACATATGTACACACCATATATATATATGGCTTATAGACATATACATATATATACACACACATGTACATATATGTGGTATATATACATATACATATATGTATACATGTACTTATATATATATGGCTTATAATGGGCACAATATCACTTGGCAGATGGACAACCCTGATGATCTAAGTATTTATTAAGGGACTCAAACCATCTTCAGTTGTCTAGGTATTTAGAATAAAATAATTCAGAAGTCCCAGGGTCCTTTCTATGATGCATTTGAAGGGCCAGAGATAGAGGCATGCCCTACATCATACATCTTGCTGCTCTCCTCCTCCATGTTTACCCTGCGGGTCAAATGAGATGGCATTGGAGTAATCAAAGGATACAGACCAGTACCCAGCCTTTCTTGCCAAGACTTTGCCTCTCCCTGGGATGTCCACGCACAGCTACCCCTGCTTTCTTTAGGGGTCTAATTGCTTACTTATTTTATATAGTACATCCTTTATGGCCTTGCTGAAATGTAACTTGCTGATTTCTTTCCATCTGTCCATCTCAAGTGAGAAGTGATTTCTTTCCCGTGAACTCCTTACCTTCCCCTAGCGCATTAGCTGTAGCTTCTTTATTTAACGTTTCACTTTTTACCTTGGACCAGAGATACTTTACAAAGTCTCTTTTAAGGCAGATATTTCAGTTCTGTTTGTATTCACACAGGACTTGCTGGATGACTGAGTAGGTGTGCAGGGGTGGAGGGGAAGAGAGGGTTCAATATTCCTTCCTCATGTCAGAGCTGAGAGGGGAAGGGCCCTTCCTGGTGGTAGATGGACCCTGAGGGTTTTCTGGGCTAAGTACGGCCACAGAGTGGAAAGACTTGCTGTGGTTTCTGAATGTACATAAGGTACAGACACTATTAAAATGTCACAAATAAATAAAGAGAATGAGGACTGTATTTAGGTTTCCATACTTGGGTATAGAAAGCCATCTAAAATAAAATAAAATTAGCTTCATATCTTTGCAGACTTCACTGTTTTGCTCTACAAAGAAGCAAGTGTTTACTCTAACTCTTTACCAGGCATTGAAGATGCTTTATGACTGGAAAAGATGATAAAGGTGTAGTTTCTGTCCTGAAGAGCTGTTTGTGCATCTGATAGAAGATATAGATGTTTTAACAGGTAGATTCTAACATTAGCTGGGCTGAGACCTTTCCAATAAAATATGCATTAGGAATATGTGAGAAGAAAAGATTAACCTGAGTGGGGGCTCTCATGAAGTTGCTAATATACTTTTCTTTCTTTATGCATTTAACCCCAAAATTATCTCTGCTGAGATAATTCTTTTGTATTTCAAATTTTACCTGGCTTCTGCCTCACTCCGACTCCTAATCCCACCATTTTAATTTTATCATGATTTGAATAATATCACAAGGGAATGAAGGATTTATTCTTTTTTCAGTAGGTGAACAAAAGTATGAGAAATGATTGATGTGTATTTCAACATTAAGAAAACCCAAGGAATTAGGAAGAAAGTTCTGCAGCATATCAGGAAATAGAAAATGATCTCACCAATTGCTGGAAGTGCTTGCTCAGTTTCTTGGAAAGTGTACCTTCAATAGACAGCACTTAAATCACAGCTTGCACATGCACACACACACGTGCACACACACGCATAATCTCTCTGCCTTATTAGCCATATATTCTTGACTGTCTTTTATTAGATGATTTATTTTACCTTGTTCCTTTCTAAATATTACCTCCACTGGGACCTAATTACAACCCCTCAAAATTCACATTACATTGGAAGAGATGTGAGCTCCTGATATTATCTTTAGGCATTACAGAATATTAGAAATTAATTGTGGTTATCCATTGTGTATGCAGGTATATAAACCTCTTTTGCCCAAATCGGTTGTCAGACTGCAGTGAGAAAAGTCAAGGCAATACTTCTTACTAGCTTCTGAATGTTGTATGAATTTTTCCCCAAGAGTGATAATAATGCAAGTTGAGACTTTTTAGGTTCTAAAGTAAACATCCAAAGCCAGTTTTACCTTTATATTAAATGAATGTTTAACTGAGCATTTGATTGTGAGGAAGGCCATACTTTAATGCCCACTACTCTGTTGAATAGCCATATTCAGAAGAGAAGTTTAATTCAAACTGCAGTCCATCAAAGCATTTTGTAGGATTTTCAAAGCAGTTGTTGTCTTAGAGAGTAATTGAATATTATTATTTTCTACTGCTTATTTATAATATACAGAGACATTATAGTGACCCCAGGGTTGGTTTGCCTTTAGAAAAATAAGGATACAAAATGCTATATATAAAAGAATATGCCATCTTAAGTCTAGAGACCTGGATTCTAATCCCAGTTCTGCCTGTGACTTGCTCTGTGGGCCTTCAGAAATGTCTTTTTTATTGTTGAGTCTCATTTTCCTGCCTTTAATTACAAAGAAATTACAAACCTTATATCTGAAAGGCACTTAAGAATTTGTTCCCTCTTCTTAAACTCGTACAAGTAAAGTTTCAACATTATATCAAGTTCAGAACATGTAGACTGTAAAATTGTCACCCATACATCTACTACCCAGATACAAGTACAATCTGTCATGATCATGTTTGTGTATTCCTTTCTACTCTTTAGCTATTAGCATAAATTACCCATCATGCTGTGTATCTCTTGACATCATACATTAAGCATTTTCCATATCACTGCCTATTCTTGAATGATTATAATTTTAATAACTTTAATATTTCATTGAGTGATTATGCCACATCTTAATTGTTTCATTATCTTAAAATTTTGCTGTGATTAACATTTATGCATAAATATAGCTTAGTTCTTCAATAATCTTATACATGATGTCTGTACCCAGGTCAGAGGTTAATATTTTTATGGTTATTCACATCTATTGATGACTTGTTTTGTGAAAAGGATTTTTTTTTTTTAGCTTTAGTAGGAGTGTGTGAGTGAGTCAGTATCTCCCCTAGCATGCTAGCATTAAATATGTTATTTTTTCATATTAGCATATCTCTGGTTATTTATAAAGTGAGGTATATTTCCACATGCCTCATTTCCATTTTTTTTTATCGCATTTGAAGATGAGTACTTTCCAATCTTTAGGATCCAATTCACAGCAAATCAAAGAGGAAACATTTTAGCGAGACTTGTGCGTGTCTTGTAAAAGGTTCTAGAACATTTTTGAGTCACATGAAGGACTACTGAATAAACGGAGACATGCCTTATTCCTAAATGGAAACATAGAGGTTGTTAAGTCGTTGTTTTCCCCTACATTTCATGCAATCACAGTTAGTACAACTTGCAGGTCAATTATTCTTGAATTTTAACCAAACAATTCTAAATTGTCTTGATAATAAACAGGCAAAATAGGTAAAAGAAATTTGCGAAACAAGCATCATGAGCAACAGAGACCATCCTGGCCAGATGCTGAGGCACATTTATGAGGCAACCCTGATTGAAAGAGGAGGTGGTGCTGTAGTAGATGGGAGGTCACAGCAGTAACAGAACCCACCCAGACTCCAGGCAACTACACGTGGAATTAATAGGCAATAAAAGAACCACCTTGAAACATTCCAAAAAGGAAGGATTATTCTCATGGCATTGGGATAATTGGTCAGAGTTAATGAAAATCTTACATCATGCATATGTAACACAATCAACTAATGGTCATGTTAAAAAAATAAAACTAGCAAAAGGCTTCAGACGAAAAAGAAATTTGTTATATCTGTAGTAACTGTGAAAGCAGTAACTTTTTAAGTCTACACCTGACGTCCTCAAACTTTTTCTGTAAAGGGCCAAATAGTAAATATTTTAGGCTTTGTGGGCCAGATGGTCTCTGTCACAGGTCTTCAACTCTTTGTACTGCAAAAGCATCAATAGACAAGATATAATATGTCTCAAAAATAAATAGAGAATATGCCTGTTTATAAGAAGAATCATAATATTGTGTGTGTTAACCTCCTGACACACCCTGTCCCATGGTGTATTTTATGAATCTTTCAAATTTTTTTTGTCAAACTGTGTGAAAAAGTGTTTCGTGGATTTTTTTTTTTTTTGAGACGGAGTCTCGCTCTGTCACCCAGGCTGGAGTGCAGTGGCAGGATCTCAGCTCACTGCAACCTCTGCCTCCTGGGTTCAAGTGATTCTCCTGCCTCAGCCTCCTGAGTAGCTGGAATTACAGGTGTGTACCACCATGCCTTACTACGTTTTTTGTATTTTTAGTAGAGGTGAGCCTTCACCATGTTGGCCAGGCTGGTCTCGAATGTCCAACCTCATGAGCCACCTGCCTCAGCCTCCCAAAGTGCTGAGATTACAGATGTGAGCCACCTTGCCTGACCTTCATGTCTATTTTAATTTCTATTTCCCCATTATTGAAGGGGGTGTGCGTGTGTGTTTGGTATGTTTGTGTGCCACTGAGGTCTCTTTTTATGGGAATTATAGGTAGGGTTAATTTATCTCAGTTATTTCATCTCTCTGTCACTTGTCCCAATGCCCTGAAGAGCTTTGTGATAGCTCCAGCCCAGTAGAGACTAATAGGTCACCATTTTGCATCAGAACTGGAACCCCTCCTGTGCCTTCGTGCCCACGGGCCTGGGGCTTGACTTTTGCTTCATCTCTTGCTTGTCTGCTAACCTGGCTGCTTGCTGATAGATTGAGGATGGAGGCACTTTGCCTCGCTGAGTTCTGAGCAGTTTTGGCTGTGCTTGACCTACTGCTTAGTCTCCCTTCATGGTCTCTTAGAATCTGAGTCCGGGCGTGGTGGCTCACGCCTGTAATCCCAGCAATTTGGGAAGCCGAGGTGGGCGGATCACCTGAGGTCACATGGTGAAACCCCATCTCTACTAAAAATACAAAAATTAACCAGGCGTGGCGGCCGTCACCTATAATCCTGGCTACTCAGGAGGCTGAGGCAAGAGAATCGCTTGAACCCGGGAGGAGGAGGTTGCAGTGAGCCAAGACTGTGCCACTGCACTCTAGTCTGGGCAACAGAATGGGATTCCGTCTCAAAAAATAAGTAAATAAGAAAAAAAAACATCTGAGTGAGTTGTCTGAATCTTGTCTGAATCTGCCTATGCGCTTTGGGTCCTGCAATCCAGCTATGGGTGAGATCTGCCTTTGCGTTTTTGTTCATCCAGATGAGCAAACCTGGAGTTTGGCCTCACTCTGTCTGGTTTTGTTCCTTCCAGGAGACAAAACTGAGAAACTGGTGAAGTCACTCGCAGAGCCACTTTCAGATCCGTAGAGGACCCACAGTATGAGATTATTATGGTTACTGTTAGGGAGGTAGAAGCATCCTTTTCTTGGAGCTGCATCTCCATGTCTTTGGTGGACCACAGTCACAGGCCTGCTCCTGCCCCTCCCTGCAATCTTTCCATTGTTGTGTGTGGTACAGGAACTGAGACAATTATGACAGAGCCGAGCTGGTTTCTCTTCTCTTTTGGACACCATTGTTTGTCACAATTCTGCTCACCGTTTCTTCCCCTGGATCATAAAGTTGTAAAATCACTGCTATATTTACTTTTTCTTTCACGCCCTGGGCTTAAAAGTACCATTTATAGCTTTCCTTTGAAATTCCTTTATTAATAATCTTCCTTCATATGCGTATCATTCTGCTGTTTACAAAATGCTCTTACATTTAGTATTTCACTTGATCAGCATACACACCCACGGGGTAAGCCAGGCAGGATTGTTGTCTCCATTTTACAGGTGAGGAAATTAAGGCTCAGTGGGGCCTGGAAGCCTGGCCTGCAGCCACTGCTAGAGCAAGTGCCAGAACTGGGTTTAGACGTTTTACTAGGTCTTGCTGTTTTTCTTTCTGTTTACAAAACGTCCTTCTCGTTTATGAGTTTCAAAGATTTTCTTGTCTGAGACCTAAGGAAATTAGTGGCTTTTCTTGAGAGATCTAAGCATTACTACATTTGCCTAATATTTCTTTTACTATACCTATTGGTCTGAGTACTTTAAGAGAAGCCAGTATGTGTAAATACTCTTCTTGTCAGACATATACCTATTGGTCTGAGTACTTTAAGAGAAGCCAGTATGTGTAAATACTCTTCTTGTCAGACATGGAGGCAGAAATTTTCCAAGAAGAGAGAGACCCTGAAGACGTTGTTTATTCTCTGCTATTCTTAACAAGCACGGCAACTACGATTTTGGATTTTTCTCCTTGAGGCTTTCTAGTTCTGGGCTGCCACAGAATATTTAGGAGTCATGGATTCCTGTTCCTTTTTAAACTATATCAGGCATGTGTGTTATGTGACCTTTGTGTTCTGACCTTCAGATTTAGGGAACTGAAAATTTAGGAAATCTTGTTAGGACTTAAATCCAAGTAAATTCCCTCATGAGCACATAGACTCATCTGTGGAGGTGCGGAATGTTGGAGAGAAAGGGACTTTCATTCATCCATCCCCCTCAGTTAGAAAACATGGCTGGTTAGTGACAGAGCTGAGGCTAGCTTGCTGAGATTAGACTAGATGCGTCTTTCTGCTGGCTTCCTCCCTATCACTCAGTACTTGTGGAGTTGTAGCAGGCCTCTTCTCCTTGGACTCCAGGCTCTGAGAGGGGTGGCGCTGGGTGTGCTCTGTGCACGGCTCTTCTAGAGGTGATCCAAGTGCTTTGCATAGACACTTGGAATTTTGCACGATGCATTTGAACCTGTCTCTTGTTGATAAAATGTCATTATTGTCCATCGGCAACTAAATTGTAAAGATCTTGAGGGAATTTCAGTCAGGGTTCACTAGAGGAAACAAATCACTTTAGATATTTTAAGTGGAAGGTACTTAATGTAGGGTGTTGCAGAGAAGTAATTAGAAGGACTGCATGGAGCAGGATTGAGGCTGTCTCCAGAAATGAATTGCAAAACTACACACAATTGCTCCACTTTCTACAATGGAGAAAGAGGAAAATAGTGAAGCCACCATGGAACTAACTACTGAGTTCAATAACCCATCACTAAACTTGTGAAACAGAGATCAAAAACCATAGTCAGAATGGGGGTAGCTGGACCCTGAGACATGGAGTCCAGCTACTTACTCTTTTTGTCACAGCTGCTTTTTGACAGCCACCAAGCTGAAGACTCAACATGAGAATGTGGATGCGGAAAAATCCCATGTCTTTGTGACCATTCTTCTAACAGAAAACAGGGCAAACAGCAGAAACATGTCTTCCATCTTACTTTTGCCTTTCAAATATCAAGCCAATTACATATATTTTGGCAGAATTTCTTTTGCAATCAAATCTTACCTGCAAGACAGCCTCTGCAATACGGGAAGTTTGAGCGTCCACCACAGTAAGGGTTATGGTTTTCACACTTCAGGCATGTCTTCCATAAGGTTTTGTGTGTAATAGATATTAAGTTGAAGCCAGAGTAACAATTACATTCTATTACATCTCTACTTGTCAGTGTAGTTAATTATACAACAGAATGAAATGCAGCAGTTTTACTTTAGGGAATCCCTAAGGGGGAATTCCTGTTTATCAGAAAAATGCCATAAGGAGGGAAGACCCTGAGCTGGGAGAGTATTCTAAACTGTTTTGGTTTCAAACATCTTGGAAAGTACTACAGGGAGACATGCGATATTATAACATAACAGTGCCTCCCATGACTGGGGCGAGTTCGGTCTTTAAAAAGGTGGCTGACTTTCAATCCTGTTGTTCTCTTGCTGCATGATTTTGACCCCACTTCCCTCCTCACCAGCCAAATACAAATTTTGCAATGGGAATTAGTGCAAAATGGTTTATATATAATAAACGAAATAGACTTATTCCTAAATGGAAACAGAGGTTGTTAAGTAGTTGTTTTCCCCTATATTTCATGCAATCAGTTATAACAACTCACAAGTCAATTATTCTTGAATTTTAACCAAAAAATTCTAAATTGTCTTGACAATAAACAGGCAAAATAGGTAAAAGAAATTCGCAGAATAAGCATCATGAGCAACAGGGACCATCCTGGCCAGATGTTGAGATGCATTTATAAGGCAGCTGTGATTGAAGGAGGAGGTGGTGCTGGACTAGATGAGAGGCCACAGCAGTAACAGAAACCCACCCAGACACAAGGCAACTGCATGCGGAATTAATAGGCAATAAAAGAACCACCTTGAAACGTTCCGAAATGGTGGTCCTGTACTGAATTCTTCCGATTTTTCCCTCAACTCTTAGGTAACCCCTATTTGGAAATGTGAAATAATTGTTATTAATCCCGTCCACCTTTACACTGTACCCTAGTGAATACATTTGGATATATTTTAGACACATTCTTTTCCTCCTCCAAATTAAGAATCAGGCAACATATTGTCCTTCTAGTACTTATAACCAGGTAGATATTATAAAATCACTGATAATCTTGTTAGGAGTGGGGTCAGTTGGTAAAGGTATAATTGAAGTAAATACTCTGCCTTTTTTTTGTGTGTGACATTTTTTGCTTCAGGAGAAAGAGGCTGAGTGAATAGGTTAATTGATAATAGTTTCTGCTAGATTTCTGCTGTAACTTGCTTTTCTCCTGCAAATTCATTTTAGTACATTATTTTCTTCTTAGGATCACATGCTCCTAAAGCAGGGAAGCCCCCAAAGCCTCCTCTACTTCCCATTGATAATTGCTGTGCCCTCTTATCAACTGCAATAATAAACTCAAAAGTATGGGAGGGCTTTAGCCATATGGAACTTCCGGGAGAGGATTTGACTGTATTTGGAATTCACTTGGACTAAATGACCCAAACCTCATTATCACAGTGTTTTAAGTAGGTGACTATACGAGTTATCATGAAAACTGGGACACTTTTGCAAAGGGGCACTGTTAATAATTACACCAAAATGGCAGCTATAAATTGGAGATGTGTGGTCATCCTAATTATAAAGGGCCTTCAAGAACAGTGTTTGAAATGTGAATTAAAATGATTCAAAACCAGAGCTAAAATCTTTGTATTTTCATATGTTTCAGTTCGCTTTCTCTTTTGTATAATAGTCATTTTCTGAGCTCTGATGATGGGTTAGATTCTGTATTAAGCAATAGGAAAATATAAAGAAGATACCAGTTTTGTTTTTTCTTCACTCATATTATTGTAATATTTTAGAGCAGTGAGTTTCCAGTCTGGCTCATAGCATACTGGGGATCCGAGGGCAAAAATGCATTTTATGCTTCCCCCAAATTAAAGTATGTTGTGCCTAAGTATGACAATTTAAATGCCCCTGTAATGGTTTTATTAATCTTTGTCTATTTATACTTGAGATTTCGTTTATGATTTGGCATGAAGAAACCATTTATTTTGCTAAGGAAAAGTTTGAAAGCTACTGGTTTGGAATTTAACAATTTATATTTAATATGTTGTT
Organism: Cacajao melanocephalus; assembly: GCA_963573385.1. Classification (NCBI taxonomy): domain Eukaryota; kingdom Metazoa; phylum Chordata; class Mammalia; order Primates; family Pitheciidae; genus Cacajao; species Cacajao melanocephalus. The sequence continues at coordinate 21,057 of CAUYLG010076237.1, forward strand.
ATAAAGTTGTTAGGCTACCTTTTAAAAAAGGGAAGAACTGGACTGATTAAAGTTGAAACACATAAAGACGTAAACTGAATAGGAAACAAGCAAATTACTTGAAATATAAAAAGGGCTGCTATGTATTAAAGGTTTTGTGATGCTAGGGGGGCACAGGTAGGACCAATAAGTGGTGCTTATTGGAATACAGGATTCAGCTGCAGAAAACTTTCTAGCAGTCATAACTTTTCTGTCATGGAAGGGGCTGTCTTAAAATGAGTTGCTTGTCATTGGACATGTACAAGTGAACTCACAGATGGTGGTTAAGCTTCATCTTGAGCTACACATTAGATGAAATGTCTTCATTAACAATTTCACACTTCAAAGATGTTAAACTTTTGTATTGGTGAATGTTGGGTCCTTTGCTACTTCCTTAAAAATGTCTAAGAGAGAGAGAGAGAGAGAGAAAGAGTGTGTATTTCCCCAGAATAATAGCCAACTAAGTACATTTTTCATGCATTTTATTTTGTATCTTTACACAGTGATCAATAATTGATAAAGATACAGAAGCTACAACAGTTCTCTCATCAAGAGAAACTTGAAAGGGAAAATGTCCACTGATGTGATTCTGAAACTAATTTGAAACAGCCTGGTTCATTTTTGCTCTGTTGCTATTGGTTAATGCTTAACCAGATTTTGTCTCTGTTTCAAAATCTTGAAATAAAAGTGGAACAACATCTAAAATGACTTAAGAAAAAGGTCCCTAGTTGAAAATGGTTCCAATTGTTTTGCTATTAAATGTGAAATTGCAAAACTAGCCTCTCTTACATAATTTGAATTTATAACACATTCTGGTGAGAAGCTTGCCTATTTTTCATACCATTTCAAATACTGAGAAATAATTTCTCTAGGCTCTTGGAATTGGTGTTAAATAAAAATTATAGTTCAGAGTACATAATGCATGAAGTTGGATTTCTTTGTTTTCTAAAACTGTATCTCATGGTCGTTGAAGGTTGATAATTTATATCCCTGGTACCACTTTATTTTTCTATTATTTATGCTTTTAAAAATTTTAATTCAGCAATATCCTTATATTTTGCTTTAGAGTAAAGTTGATCTTTAAAAGCTGAGAGACAGAGTATCATTCTGTTGCCCAGGTTGGAGTGCAGTGGCACGATCGTGGCTCACTGTAACCCTGAACTCCTGGTCTCAAGTGATCCTTCCACTTCAGCCTCCCGAATAGCTGGGATTAGAGGGATGAGCCACCATGCCCAGCTAATTTTTTTTTAAATTAAAAAAAAAATTTCCAGAGACACATCTTGTTATATTGCCCAGGCTGATCTCAAACTTCAGGCCTCAAGTGATCCAGGTCTCCCAAAGTGCTTGGATTATGTGTGTGAGCCACTGCTCCCAGCTGAGCTTTTTCTTAACAGATATTTAAGATGATATATAATTAGAGAATCAGCAATTAAACTGGAAAGTTTAATTTACAATAACAATACAATACAAATTCAGTGGTATTAATTTAAATTATAGGCCAGGTGTGGTTACTCATGCCTATAATCTCAACACTTTGGGAGGCCAAGGTGAGAGGACCGCTTGAGCTCAGGAATTTGAGACTAGCCTGGGCAACATAGTGAAACCCTGTCTTTACAAAAAAAAATTTTTTTTAAATAGCAGACGTGGTGGCACACCTGTAGTCCCAGCTACTTTGGAGAGGCTAAGGTGAGAGAATTACTTTAGCCCAGGAGTTGCAGGCTACAATGAGTCATGATGGTGTCACTGCACTACAGCTTGGGCCACAGAGTGAGACCCTGTCTCAAAATAGCAATAATGATAATAATAATAAAAGCAAATAAATAAAAAAATTATAATGTCCAAACCCAATTCCAAAGCTCTAAGCTAATTTACAGTAGTTCTGATATAGGATACAAGCAGCACAGTTGACAATCTTGTGAACAATATGATGTTCAAGAGGCTGAAGTGTTGTATAATTGGTGATTCTCCATCTTGTTGCTGTGATTACTCTTAGATTATGTGGTCTGAATAGACATTGCTTCACAGCCATAAGCAATGCTGTCAGATGTAAATATGTCTTAACCTTCATCAATAGTAGACCCAGTCACTGAAGAAAAAATTAAGAATTTTTACTTTTTCAAGTTATAACTAAAATTGCTTTTAAAATTTTATTGAGATACAAAAATGAATTTTCAATAATGAAAAAAACAAAATCATTAAAAAATTAATTAGAACATCCTCAAGTGGTAGCAAAATTTCATAGCCTGACTAATGGGCATGACAGACTTGAAAATGGATAACTAAAATGAAGTGTTTATGTGTTTTAATACAAGTCTGAACAAGCTGTCAGGGAAACATAGCTAAGTGAGCAGCAATTAACTTGCAGATTTACCCAGTTATTGGTGGGTTTAGAAATAGAAGATGCCAGATAACCATTAAGGAGATTGCTAGGTCTCATTAGCGATCATACTAGTCGTTTTTCCTATTGTTACTCTTTCCTCCTGAGTGAGCGGCAGAATCTTTATGAATTAGGTATTTAACATGTCACCTTTACAAATCCAGATGTTCACTTCTATAAGTAGACTTACTGAACTCAAAGAGGTGCAGGCTATTGCTGCCTGTTTTCTCCTGTTTTCTCTTGGCCTTGTACAGGAAAGCAGTCTATTAGAATAAACGACTTAGAAGAAACCTGCTAAACAGCCCATTTTTGCAAGCACAGCACACTCCACAGACTAGCCATGATGTTATTGAACATAAAATGTTGTGGGAAGAGATTGTGAAGATCATCATTAGTTGCTCATTATTTTAGATCCGCAGAAACTGAGGTCCAGAGAGAATTCACATTTTCTTGGTGACTTTGCCGCATGGAATAATTGTTATCAAATGTGACCTGGAATGCAAGGTTGGAGCCATGTATCTTCTGTGCTAATTTTGTGTTGTGGTTGCGAACTTTATTGGCGGAGAAATGTTGACTCCTATGCCCAATTCCATTGCCTTTTACCTACCCCATCTAGTTACTATCTAGCGATCAATAGAGTTATAAGATTGTTTAATGAAACTTTCCCACTGCGGATGCTCTTTGGAGGCAGAACATTTGGGTTTAAATGCAGCCTCTGATATATTCTAGCTGATCTATTACATTGGATAAGTCTCTCCAGCTTCTCTAAATCTCGGTTTTTGAATACTCAAATTAGAAAAGTAAATTAGTTCCTAAGATTTCTTCTAGCTGGTGCTCTCCATGACCTTCTGGCTCTTAAGTAGTCTGTCCTGACTATTGTCAACTGTGTGTGTTATTTTCTTTGATTGATAGAAACTGTGGGAAACAAAAGGCCAGTTACTCAGTATTTGTTCCGTTCTCTCCTTAACCTTCTCTCCTGAGAGTCCTGATCTTTCAGTGCTGTTGTTTCCCCGTCAGGGTTGATTGTTTTCTTTTCGAGTGCCATTCTGAATCTGAAGTGAAAGTGCCGTGTGTGGAGGCATGTCACTGTTCTGTTCTGTCTCACTTCTTTTTTTTTTTTTTTTTTTGAGACAGAGTCTCGCCCTGTCACCCAGGCTGGAGTGCAGTGGCACGATATTGCCTCACTGCAACCTCTGCCTCTGGGTTTAAGCAATTCTCCTGTCTCAGCCTCCCGAGTAGCTGGGACTATAGGTGCACACCACTGTGCCCTGCACATTTTTGTATTTTTAGTTGAGACAGGGTTTCACCATATTGGCTAGGCTGGTCTGAACTCCTGACCTTTGATCCGCCTGCCTCAGCCTCCCAAAGTGCTGGGATTATAGATGTGAGCCACTGCGCCTGGCCCTGTCTCACTGCTTTATCTGAGACAATGTTTACTTGTCTAGACCTGACGCTTCTCTCCCTTGCTGCTTGGTAGTTCATTTGGATCCTGAAATGCAGCTGAGTTTTTCTTGTCACCTGCAGCATTGCCAAGAACAAGGAGTGCACCATTAGTGTTAATTTATTTTTTCTGGTGCTCTGTGCAAGGCAGATGGGCATTTAAAGTGTTGATTCCAACCCTGTCTTCCCTCACTCTACACTCCCTTGTCTCATAGGAGTTAAAACATAGTTTTGTAAGAAACCTCAGCTCCTTGAACTTGTGGACTTGTGGAGGAATCATGGAAACATGAGAGTTACAGGGAATGGTAGTGGATATCTAATCTTTAGTGTACAGGTAAGAAGGGTCCCTGAGGTCCAAAGAGGTTAGGAACTGAAGTCATAGACCCAATTAGTGACTGAGCTAGATAGAAACTACACCCAAGTCCTCTGCATTTAAGTCTAGTGCCTTTTCCAGTTTTTCCAAATGTCTCTCAGATAGCCTATATAAAGGTTTGGCATTTCTGTAGCGTTGTTCTCTCGTTACCTCTTCTGAGCAATGCCAGCTGTCCATGCAGAGAGTGGGGCACTTAGCCAGTGCTGGGCCAAAGCTGTCTGTAAGAAGAAGTTGAGTGAATACATTGACATTTTCAGCCCATGGTAGATCCTACTTTGCCCTTCCAGCCGTATCTGACCTGATAATTCAGAGGAAGAGTAAATACATTTGCTGTTCAACTAACAATTGTGTGTAATTTTCAGCCTGCCTTATTCTTCAACGCTGTCTTCCCACGCTTCCACCACATGCCACAGCATATCTGCTTCGCAATTACACTGGTAGGGACTAACACCATTTGGAAAAGCTTTGCCTAAATGCTTATTTACTTTTACATCATACATCTTGATTGATACCTTGTTGATGTCTGAGATCAACCCAATAATCTCTCCTTCAATGGGAAGGATAGAAGAGTCAGGGAAACGGGTGACAGAAAAGGAAAAAGAGGACTGCTTCCTCACTGATGAGCAAAGAGGAGAATTACGGATGATATCGAATCTCTCTGTTTTCCTTGGCGTTGGCTAGTTGTACAGTCAAGATTTTTCACAGACGCATAAGAGTTTGTGAGCAGAGTTGTCATTTCTACCATCTAATTCCATCACCACATTTTTTGAGAAGGACACAAGATTTCAGAGATAGCAGAAGTTACACAATAGGCTCATGGCAGAGCTAAGACTGAAAGCTGGGTCTGAGTTGTGAAGATCTGGCATCGTCCCACTAAATACTGAGGTGTGGGCAATAATGGAGTATAGCCCAGAGGGGGAACCACATTGTACCAGTTTAATGGATGATTAAGAAAGCAGTTTTGAAATTTCAGGAAGGTACTGACTTTTGTATAAAGAGAAAGTTTAAAAAAAGACCTCCAAAGTTATAGGAGAGTGTTATTTAAATTGTAACTGCTTGTTTAAATGAAGAAAATGTTGCTAAGGGACATGAATGCTAAACGTTAGTCTGCCATCAGCTACTTATGTTTACGTCAAATAGTCTCTCAATTCTGTGGTGTTAATGTGCGTCCCTTTCCTGATACCATTCATTTATTCAGTGCACAGTGATCAAGAGCTGGGCCTTGAGTTAGTTGCCATGAAGATGTAGGGACTAATACAATGTCATTTCAAGATTAATAGAAATGCTCTAAGTCAGTTATTCTCAGCTCTTGAATCAGACTATATGTATACAGATCCCCATATGAGGTTAGTGTGCAGACTGTTCTGATAAACACTACTCTACGCTTACTGCACTGGATGCTAGATTATACTATGTAACGGTTGTTTGTTTTTCACTTTTGGTGATCTATATAAATCTTTTTTAGAAGAGTAGAATGTTGATTTGGGGAAAAAAAAGAAAAAAGGAAAATATGACCAAACACTACTTAGTTCTGTTTTTGTGGATGACAGTGACTTAGCAGTCACATGGTATCCTGAGAGAGGCTTAGTAGCTTTGTTAGTATTCATTGTCAGTTTATCAATGGCCCTAAGTTTTCCCACCTATAAGGGCTGGGTCCTGGTCATCATATAGCCTTTTGTAGTTAATTGTGTTCTGTTGTGCCTTGATTTTTTTTTTTTTTTTGTCTGTTGACTATTTTCTTCATGACTTTGTGGTCCTTCGGTTTATTATGGTTAGATTTGAGGGTACAGAATAGGGAAGACATTATGGCAAGTAGAATTCAAGAACTGGAATGGAAATAATAGCAAAAAATGCTGTTAAGTGCTGATTTCCTTTGGATTATGGTGTTTTCCTTTCTTCTCCAAATAGGGAGGTAGTACAGCAGTGAAGACCAGAGATTTGGAGTTAAAGATCTGTGTCCAACCTTCAGTTTTACTATTCATTAGCTGTATATCCTTGAGCAAGCTATTTAACCTCCTGCAGTCTTACTTTCTTGATTGGCTAGATGTGGGTAATGATAATGCTACCTCATATGGTAGTCAGGATGACTGTGTGGCCATTGAAAACTGCTTGACACATAATAAGCCTTCAATAAACACTTGTTATTTATTGTCAGTCTCTCGTCTTCTTAGGACAGCTGGGGGAAAACACAGAAGAGGAGCAGAGGAGTTGATAAGTGAAACCTCTTAGGTTCTTCTTCTGCTTTGCACTGGATGGTTTCTGAAAGAGCAACACTGAGGAGGCAGCTCCTCTCGGCAGTAGGCATCTTGCTTAGAGGAGGGCCATTGTTCTTGCTTTCCTGTCTGCTGATGGTGTTTGTGTATTTTCAGAGCCTCTCTGGAAATCTTCCCTTTCACTTCTTGCTTTCATGATGATTATGAGCTTAGGGTGAAACCTATCTAGAACCAGAGGAAGTAAGAGCAGGGTAAATCTCGGTCTAGCATCCCCAGTTCTCGCCACTGCTTATCTTTGTGTTGACATGGGTCTCTCTGAGATGCTGGAAAACCCCAATGATATGTGCTAGTTCATCCATTCATTAAACTTGTGAAGTTTCATCAAACCCATTTATCAAAATGAAAGGCTGGAAGATTTTAGAGAAAAGAAGCACTCTAGAATATTTGAGCTGACTGGGACTTTACAGGTATTCATTTTGCAAATGAGTATAATCTATTGTTAAAGGTTACACTGCTATGGCTGAGAACTGGGGCCACAGGGAATCTATGTCTATACTATTGGATGTATCACTTTCCTTGGATCCGTCCTACATGATTTAATTTTTAGTACCTGGAGTTTTCACTCTTGTTATCTTCCTGTTCAAGGATAAAACCTCTAGCTTCTTATCTTTATATAAGTCTCTTAAAAGGAAGGACTTATGTTATCTTTTAAAACTTTCCCCTAACTATTCTCCCCGAATCTCTCATTTTGGTACCATTGGTCTGATCCCTGTCTTACAGAAATGTCTTGCTTCATACCTGAGCTCACATTATTATTTCTAATCTTTGCCCTTGTTACTCCTGTTTTCTTTTATTCACTCAGCTTTCAAAGTCTGGGTAAAGGCTGCCTCTGCCAAGCTTATGCTAGCTTTTCTGACATCTCCCAACATTTTTCATGGGCTTTCTGTGTTGCTCTTTCTCTTTTCAGATTTATAAATATTTCTTCCTCCAATAGGCTTTGAGCTCTTTGAGTAAAGAATAAGAATCTGATTCATCTATAGCTCCAGTGCCAGGCAGATACATTCATTCATTAATTAAATTAACAGACACTTTTATTGAGTACCTATCCTGTGTAGGCCCAGGGATTATAAATGATAAGTATTTCTACTCTTAAGGATTTGAGAGTTTACTTTGGGATACAGGCAAGGAGACAGGGAGAATACCATGTGATGAATGTATGACAGTGGTATGTACATGCTGTGGAATGGTATTATAAGGTTATATAACTTGAACTGTAGGATATAGTGCAAGATTTGCCTTTAAGAACTAATAGAAAGTAATGCTTATGATCTAAATTGATGCACAGAAAGTTGGAAGTCATTTTTAGACAAGAAGTAGCTTGGTTAAGAGAGAGCAGAGATCAAACCTAGGGAATAAATGGTGAATTTCTAGCAGAAAAGTAATGCAAAATGACTCCAGAATAACAGAAAACTGGTACTACTGTCGTGGACATTACTGGAAATCTGATTAATGTCTGTTAAAAGAACATATATTTAGATGACTTTATGCTGAATTTTTATAAACCTTTAAAAAGCAGATAATTCCAATGTAGTTATTAAATAACCTAGACAGTAGAGGAGGTTGGAGAAAACCCTCCTACCAAAACCTAATTATGATAAGTAAAACAAGCAGAGAAAATGCAATAAAATGATCTTTCTTTGACTATATGTACACAAATTATAAATAAAATAGCAGTTTATTTGTTACTATATCAAAACACAACTGTAGCAAAGAATTTATTCTAGGAATGCAAAGATGGTTCAATATCTGGAAGTTTATCCACATATTTTATTACATCATCAAATTAAGGGAGGGAAAAAGAGATGATTGTTTGAGTGGTTGCTAAAGAGGGCACTGCAGCTGTGACTAGATAGGATTTATTGCACAAATGCAAAGATGGTTCAATATCTGGAAATCTATCAGCATGCTCTGTTACATCACCGAATTAAAGGAAGAAAAAAGTGGTGATTGTATTAGTGAATGCTTTAGCAATTATAGAAAGATATGAGTAACTAAGAAAGAGTAGTGTTTATTCATTCACCCATTTCTGTGTAAGATATTTGTGTAAGGGCTTTTTGCCTAGGGATCATGCCAGTATAGTGAGACTACTTGGAGTTTCCAACTTGTTGAGACATGTAGGCAGATGAATTAAATGACTTCCTTGTGGACTGTAATAAGTATGCAGAAAGTACTAAAGAGCCCAGAAAAAGGAATTGAACTACTCTTCTTTGGAAGAGTTAGAGAAATGTTCACAGAGTTAGAGACATTTGAACTGGGACAATATAAAAATGTAGGGCTTGGTAGAAAGTGAAGAGAAGGAAATGGCATTGTTGATAGTGAACACAGCATGAGTAAGGGTTTAGAATCATGAAAGTTTATTATAAATCCTGGGAATGGTGTCACTGGGTCACTGCTGACAAGTAGAAGAATGGCAAGAGAAGATGCTGAAAAGGTCATCTGCAAACAAATGATTAGTCAGAACATGGGCCTCTCAGGAGGAACAGAAGGAGGTGCTTCTTCATGGAGGGAAGTGTCTGGGTAATTTATGACGCTGGGTATAACTGAAATGACTGTGGAACCAATGCTTTGCACAAGATGCTTAAATTTTATTTATACTCTCCTAGAAATTGCCTATTTCTTTGTGCTGTATCTGAAGAGCCAAGATGATAAACTCAGTAACTTGAGATTGCTGCAAAAATGTGAATCTTTGCTTAAGAAACTACTGCATCCTATATTAACCAATTTTAAAACCTTTCATTATAAAATAACCTTAGATTTATAGAGACCTTCCAAGGACAGTATTAAGCCACTTAAAAAATTATAAGTAAAACTTATACTGCAAATGTGCACAGTGCATTAAAAGTTTCAAACCTTTACTTGATCCCTTTTATTTCACACTTATATTCGCTTTAGTCATACTGAAAGCAAACCAGTCACTTTTATCACTTTTATCCCAATTTAGTAGAAGACCAAACCTCAATTAAAAGCAAAAGCAAAACCAAAATTGGCATCTCTCAACCCTGTGAGATGGGTTTGGTTTTGGTATTTAGAAAAAAAATCATCTCAAGTTATTCCAAATGTGCAGCTAAATTTAAGAACCATGAGTAAAACACACATTCATTGGTTGTTTTTCTATATTGGTTTTGTGCTAGTCCTTAATGGTAGTTTATAAATGTGTAAAATATGGTCCTTGCCCTTTTAAGGAACTCACAGTTTAGCAAGTATATGTGTATCTTTGTGTGTGTGTGTGTATGTGTGTGTGTATACATGTATGTATTTGTGTATACGTATGAATATGTGAAAGGTACAGGCGAAAAAAAAGAAAGGTCCTGCAACCAGAGTGAAAACCCAATATCACTGGCTTCAATAGCATGTGTCCTGATTCCCAGTTTAGAGTCTTTGTCATTGATTCATATTATCCTTGTCTTTTAAGAAAACTGCACGTCAAGCTGTTCTTCCAAGCAAAATGGTCACAAAATTGCCATTGACTTTCTATAAGAATAGAGGCATCCTTTTTTCTCACTTTACATAGCACTTTGTACTATACAAAGTACTTTAATATCATCTCATTGGTTATCATAAAAATTCTGAGAGCTAAGGAACATAGAGGTTTGTTTGTTTTTTGAGACAAGGTCTCCCTTTGTCACTCAGGATGGAGTGCACTGGTGCAATCACAGCTTGCTGCAGCCTCTGTCTCCCAGACTTAAGTGATCCTCCAACCTCAGCCTCCTGAGTAGCTGGAACAATAGGTGTGCACCACCACATCAAGCTAATTTTTAAATTTTTTGTGGAGACAGAGTCTCAATCTATTGCCTAAGCTGGTCTCGAACTCCTGGCCTCAAGTGATCCTTCAGCCTTGGCCTCCAAAGTGCTGGGATTAGAGGTGTGAGCCACTATCTTTGGCTGAGTTCTCTGAGAGAGTTAAATGATCTGAGGCTCTAGAGGAGATGCTCTTCAAAGCCATGCCACTTGTTGATGGTGTGGACTGATGTTAATATCCAGGCAACACTGTTTCCCAGCTCTGTCCTCCACCCTGTCTCTCTATTACTATGCCATGTACTGAGGGCTTTGATTTTTTTGTGTTCTGATGCTCTTTGTCTTTACAGACATCTGGAGGTAATCATGTAGCCCTGTTAATTAATTCAGTTCAATTAATAAATTAGTAGGTGGTTTTGGGGCTAGTGGCGGGTGCAGGGTGCCTTCCGGGTGTCCCTGTGCTGGAGAGCTCTTGCAATCAGGCTTGGAGAGCCCTCCTCAGCAGCAGCCTGCGAGGCTCATCCCCAGCAGGCAGGCTGACTGGAGAGGTGATTGGCTTATGCTGACAGAGGAGACTTTCCTTTCTTCAAATAGTATATGCAGTCTGATCAGAACAGCATCTGGGCTGGGCTGGGCTGATTATTCACCTCCTACTTTTAGTAAGCTGTTCATGAAGATCCAATATGGTTTCAGCTCAGCATAGATTTCATGGGCATTTCATTGTTGTTCAGGGCTGACCTTTGCATTACATGTGTTGAATATCCTCTGGCCCTAAATTCTATAACTGTCTCAGACATTGTGGCAACCTGTGTGCTTCTCCTCCCCTTTTCTACATGCTCCTTGGTGGAGACCAGAGCTGCTCCTGTGGATGGGTCATTTAAAAGTGTCCTGCTAGGTATCTGTTAAACCCCCATTTCCAAAATAAACTTTCAGTGGTTCCTTAATGCCTGAAGAATAAGTTTAAACTCAGGTGTGGCTGCTAAGCTGTCTGTGCTTTGGTTTCAACCCAGCTTTTAGTTCTTTTGCTTGGTGCTTTCTGTTAGTCCCCCTCCAAGAACACTAAACCTAAGTGCTGTGTACTTCTCTGCCTATATAATTTTGCGAACGTTTTTCAGGCTCAAACCCTACTCAGCACTCAAACCCAGTCTATATATCACCTCATCAATAAAATCTTGTTAATTCTGCCCCCACCAAGAATTGAGCCTATCTTTTTCTGCATCTCTGCCACACTTGCTTTTAACCTCACTTAGGTAACTTAGCACTTCATTTATGTATAACCATTTCATTGGTGAGATAATAATTACTTTAATAGATTATTAATAAAATTGAAGCTCTTTTCCATCCTCCTACTATAGAACCTCCTTCAAGTTAGGAAGCATTTCTTATTCATATCTGTTTCCCAAGAGCGCTAGGTACTAAAATAAGTCACTATTGGAAGAAAGATATTCAAATTTGGGGGAGTGTTCTCTTCCTCCTCCTCCTCCCCCTTCCTCCTTCTCTTTCTCTTTTTCTCTTTCTCCTTTTCCTCCCCTTCCTCCTCCTCTTCCTGTTGGCGATTCCTCTGCCTCTTCAGTTTTCCTTCCTCCATTTTCTTTCATCCTTCTTTCCAGAGAACTTTATCAAGATTCGTTTAGTATGGACTAAGATGAAATAGCAATGAAGTGAGGTGTGTTTTCTCCATTTTCATGCTTCTATACAAACAATGTTCGTTCCTTTTTAATCACAGATTCCAACCATGTCTCACCCATCTTGGCTGCCACCCAAAAGCACTGGTGAGCCCCTCGGCCATGTGCCTGCACGGATGGAGACCACCCATTCCTTTGGGAACCCCAGCATTTCAGTGTCTACACAACAGCCACCCAAAAAGTTTGCACCCGTGGTTGCCCCAAAACCTAAGTACAACCCATACAAGCAACCTGGAAGTGAGGGTAAGTGCTGGGATTTCAGAGGTGGGTACTTGGAGTAGGAAAGTTCAATGCCATGTAGGTGATTTATAGTACAATGTTGTGTCAGAAAAAGGTAGTTTGTGAATTCACGGTGTGGTTATTATAGCTTATAGGCTACTAAAAGTAAAGGAGCCCCCGGAAATGGTATAGAACAACTTCTTTTAGGAAAAAGACCTTTTTGGACTGTATGGCTATGGTTACATAGTGAAATAGAGTTAGAGCCCAAACTAGAAATCTGGCCTCTTCAGTCACAGCTCAGTGCCTTTCTACTGCATTATCTTCCACCTCCAGCTCATACTCTTGGAGGGTTGTGCCTACCAGACAATGGTCCCTCCCTCTTGCCCTTAGACAAATGTCTGCAAATGCTGTCAAGCAGTAGTCCAATCAGAAACTTATGCAAAGTAAACCTAATGAAGTGCATGGAATTGTTTTACCTTCTCTGGCTGTTTTTCTTCCCTTAGGCTGCTGAAGGATAAAGTTGTCTAGAGAGTTCTGTGAGAGCTGCATTTGTTGAAACTCACAGACAAATTTGAGTAAAGCCTAGTTTTAGGGGTTTTAATAACAATGCATTCAGTTTACCTCAAGTAGCATTTGAAGGTCTATGTGAGCTCCAGCTCTCGTGTGTATTTGTGTGTATACACTCACACACGAAGCCTCAGGGTCAGTGTAAATGGTACCATACTGTTTGGTTGAAAAGGTTACATATTTATACCAATGAATGTTAGCAGCTTATTCAAATTCAAGAAACAATAACTTAAAATGAAAAAAACTGAAGAATATTAGACTTCTGGGAGCTGACAGAGAAGAGGCAGTGAAAGGAGCTTTAGCTCCTCTTTCTTTGTTTTCTGTCTCTGTCCCACCATTTAAAAAATTATTAATATCTTACCATCTCCATGATGTTTCCAGTTGCTTCTTGGATGATATGAATGTTTGTTTTATCAATATTGCGTGCGAGTGTTTCACACTCTGTGTTACAGTCCAGTCCTTCGCTTTTCTTCCCAGTCCTCTCCCACTCCCAGTAAACATTTTATTAGTATTTTGAGTCTGATGCCAGAAGCCTAGTTCAGATGTCTAGCTTGTGTAACATGACTGGACACCTAGGCTGGGTGGTAGGATGCATCAGGCTTCCGCATGCATGGCTAAGCTGCAGCTGTGGATCTTCGGGTATCCTTGTCCTCAGAAAGTGCAACAATGAGACCCTCAGAAAGCTGCTCTGGAAAAACAATAAATAAAGCCTTTGGTGCTGTAGTAATCTCTATACGACCCCATGATGTTTTAGTGCCCTTGAAGGAGACTGTGTATTTGCAATTAATGAAGCACTTAGTGGAACTGGTTTTCTTTGACTCATCCTTCTTTAGTGACTGCAGGGCTTGGGAATGGGATCTGGAAGAAAACCACTCTTCATAGGAACAGGAGGAGCCGTATGTTGGCTTCCTTATTTATGTTTTCAATGTTTCCCTTTGTCAGCTTACTAGGGGCATTGTTATTTTTTCTCCTAACTTTTGGGGAAAGCTTCAGTGGTCCTCCCTTTAATAGGAACAGAAGAGAGACATGGCCAGTTATAGAGCAGAAGGCAAAGGTGTGAGGAAGTCTTTGTAGGTCTGAGAGTTCTTATAGGCCTGAGCATTACGGCGAGGGCAGGTCCTATATTAAGTGGACTAAGAAATGGCATATATGAGATAGGGAGAAGAGAAGCATATAATGACCTCCCTTTAGACTCCTTTATTCTGAATTTGACATGCCGTGCCTGTACTATGTGTGTTCACCCACTATCTTATTCTCTAGAACACTGAAGTGATCTGTTTGCATGCTCTGCAGTGCACGGTCTTTGGCCTCACTTTCAACATGCCACTCCATACGTTTCTGTTACCTGGCAAAATGCTGTTTGTATCACTTACTCCAAAAGTCTAGGTGTGGCCTAGATCAGAAGTAATTACTTCTTTCCCCGAGTTTCCACATCTTATTCTATGACTACCAAATTTCTGCTTAGTATTCTATGACTACCAAATTTGGTTTTGTTCCTGCTTACATTCTGTCCCATAATGAGCATGTAGTGTGTGCCAGGCTGTATACTTTTTCATTATTATTTTATTGCCTGCTTATGTAACCCTGCAAAATTTTTTTTTTTTTTTTTCTTATAAAGAAATGGAAGCTTAAAAGAGGTGACATTCTCTATGATTTGTTTGGAGTATGTTTCTGAACTGAGGCTGCTGTCCATATCCAGCATGTGATGCTGCCTGTCCTTCTATTCACAGCACGTGTGGCCCGAAGCCCCATATTACAATGATACGTCCCTGCTTCCCTTATAAGAGTATATGTAAGCTTTGCTTCAGCATTGAAGCAACAAGACATGGTTTCTCAGTCGTCCTTATGTTCCTCATAGCTCATATTATGCTACTGTGTTTTTAGTAGGAATGGTTGCATATGGTCAAATGTATGTCTGTGTGTTCTTATGTATGCATATATATTTGGATGGCTGGCGGATGGCTGGCTGGGTGAGTGCACTGCTCAGTAATGCTTCTCCAAAGCAGTTTGGAATATGGTATAACTCAGTCTTTTGTTTTCTGAAATTTTGGTTCTTTCTTGCATTTCTGCCAGTTCTCACTCTTTTCCTCTCTCCCCCTCTCTCTAAATATAATAACCTTTACCTTTTCTGAATATGCAAGAGAAGAAATTTTCCTTTAATATGTAAGTTAAAGACAAATCTTGGGAACGGTTTATGGACATTCAGACTTTTTAAAATAGAAGCTACATTTTTGCATCTGCTGTATGACACAAAGATGTATCCACGTATTTGTTGGAAGAATAAGATTTGCTTTTCTTTATATTTAATTTAAATGTTATCAGTACATTCTTTTTACTCTGAACATTTTTGTAACTTCTGTCCATTGTGTTTAAATGTTTACCATTTAAAAAAATTTATAACAATCCTTTTTCTTTTACTTTTTTTTTTCATTTAGAATGTTCTATATTCTTAGTGAAATTCCCCAGATAGTAGGTAGCACAGGTTTTATTTCCAGGATGCATTGTTGACACCAGCTTATGCTCCATATTTCCTCGGCTCATGCTGTTTTTTTGCTTTTAGCATGTACTTGTCCCCAAGTTTCCTGCTTCTACAGTCTCAATTCGTTGCTTAAAAGTTGACCTCCAAGGCTGGGCCTAGTGGCACACGCCTCTAATCCCAACACTATGGGAGGCTGAGGCAGGTGGATCACCTGAGGTCAGGAGTTCGAGACCAGCCTGGCCAACATGGTGAAACCCCGTCTCTACTAAAAAACATAAAAATCAGCAGAGCACGGTGGCAGGTGGCTGTAATCCTAGCTACTTGGGAGGCTGAGGCAGGAGAATTGCTTGAACCCAGGAGACAGAGGTTGCAACGAGCTGAGATTGAGCCGTTGTACTCCAGCCTCAGAGACAGTGAGACTCCATCTCAAAAATAAAATAAAATAAAATAAATAAAAGCTTAACCACAAATTCAGAAAGTTAGAACTAATAGAAGTCACACAATCCATCTTGTTCTGGTGTAAATGTGAAAACTGCAGTCTAGAGAGTGTAAGTTATTTGTTCAGAGAAGCACAACCTACTCAAACAGAGTTGGCATTCAAGTCTTTTCTGTCTAATTCTAGAGTTAACCCAAACCTTGTACTATATTCTAATGGCAAACTGTTCTTTACTACCTCATACCTTCATGCATCACATACAATTCTTATGACAATGTGTTTTTTAATAGATTTGCTTGTATATGCACCTGTGTGCTATAGTGTACTCTGAACTGTGAGAGTCAGGGACTGCGTGACTCATGCCTTTTCCCTCAACAGCACCTAGCATGATACCTGACACGTACCGGGAACTCTAGTGTTTGCAGAATGGAATTAATTGATGAAGCACAATAGTATAAACCTGCTCTCCAGACACATGTTCTCCGTTCTCAGCTGCTTATTAGACACTATGGTTCTGCAGCTTCAACCTACATCTTTGAATTACCTTTCCTTCCTGTGCCCATTCTTTGAAGTTTTTAGTCCAGGAGTTATCTAACCATTGCCATTTTGATGTTGCCAATTAGATGTCTCACCTTGGTGTTACATCTGTAATCTCTGGAATTTGCTTTCTCATGTTTTTATTCTGACTGTGAAAGTAGAAAACTACCGACATATTTTCCACATCAACTTATCTTTTGGGGATACCCATATTTATAATTTTCTTTTATAAGATATTCTGCTAATAACCATTTTCTAAAGGACTTTGGCACACTGAAATGTGGGGCATGCTTTTTTCCCAGTTAGTAACTCTTTGGATCTCAGGGTCCTTTTATTTTCCTTTCATTGTTCTCATTCTTTTCACTGATTTTGTAACAACTTGCATTTTCTTAGCTAACTTAGAATACCCCTATATTTCCACATGCTTTCTCTGTGTTCAATACTTTGTGGTTATGAACTCATATGTATTAAATTTTGTCTTATTAGAGATTTTTTTCTTTTTTTTTTTTAGTTCAATAGCTTTTGGGGAACAGGTGGTTTTTGCTTACATGGAGACATTCCGTAGTGGTGATTTCTGAGATTTCAGTGTGCCTGTCACCCGAGCAGTGTACACTGTAGTCTTTTATCCCTCACATCCTTCCCACTCTTCTTTACCTTAGGTCTCCAAAGTCCATTATATCATTCTTATGCCTTCGAATCCTCATAGCTTAGCTCCCACTTATAAGTGAGAACATACGAAATTTGATTTTCCATTCCTGAGTTACTTTTAGAATAATGGTCTCCAGTTCTATCCAAGTTGCTGCAGATGCCAGTATTTCATTCCATTTTATGTCTGAGCAGTATCCCATGGTGTATATATACCACTACTCCCTGCCCTCTTGGGATGTATTTTCTTGCTGTAATAAAAATAACAGTATTAATAATAATACTGATATAATGGTGAAATAAAATTTATTTAATAAATGCATTTTATAAGATTATATATAATTACCAATAATTATTCAAAATTATAAAAAATACTTTAATATAGGTTATGTAACCCTAATCCGAAAATCTGAATCTTAAATGTGAAAAAATCTAAAACTTTCTGAGTGCCCATATGATGCTCAAAGGAAATGCTCACGGGAACATTTTGGATTTCAGAATTGTGGTTTAGGGTTGCTCAGCTGGTATGTGTAAATATTCCAAAAATCTAAAAAGTCTGAAATTTGAAACATTTCAATGTCTCAAATGTTCTGGTTGTGGGATGCCCAGTCTATACTAATGAATGTGTGCTAATATAAATATAATAGTAATTTAACATGGTGTCCATAAGTACTGTTGAATATCATTAGCTTCTAATAACAGTATCATTAGCTTCTAATAACAGTACTGTTGAATAACAGTACTGTTGAATATCATTAGCTTCTAATAATTAGCTTCTAATAGGAATCACAATGCTTCAACACTATATAAACTGTAAAATTCCAGAACCAAGTTGAATCTTAAAAGTTATCTAGTACAATCCCTTTCTTTCCTAGATGACAGTAGTTGAGAATGTATTCACTAATACGTTTCGGGGACGTACAGGTTCTTTGCCCAGGGTGCTGTGAATAACCAACGAAAATTCTTGAATGCAAGCAACATGTTTATCTTCGTTTCAGAGACTCAGAGAAGCAGGTGGCTTGTTCAGTATTGCAGATTAGGAAATGAGGAAGCCAAGCTATGATCCTGGGGATTCCTTTCCTGGTTGCCATAGACGCGTTCTGGGGGACTTATTTAGAAGTGACAGCGGTAGAACTAATATACCAGAACAAAGTGGATTAGATGTTTTAGAACAAGGAGAAGTCTGTGTATTGTTGACAGAAATCTCCTTTATTTTGTAACTTGTCAGTTTAATTACTGAAATGAGTTCCTTAATAAGGTGATGGGTTCCTCCTAATTTTTGCATGGTTCAAAAACAATAATTAATGCTGATTTGTGTGGGGAGATACATGTTTATTTTTAAATTATACAAATGTACAAAACTATGGTCAGTCCCTATTTTACATCTGAAGAGAATTGAATTGCTTTTTTGAGAATAAAAATATGGAGAGAGCCACAAAGAGATATCACCACACTTGTATTAGAAAAGCTAACATAAAAATTTGTACTATATGCTGTTGAGGATGTGGAGAAATGATCTCTCACAATGCTGGCAGGAATATGCATGATGTTGTAGCCACTGTGGAAAAGTCTTTGGTGGTGTTTTACAAAAGTAAACTCATACTAACCATATGACTCAGCAAATACACCCTTTGGCATTTAATCCAGAGAATCAAAATGTTACGTTCACAAAGAAGTCTGTACGTGGTTGTTCATAGAAACTTTCTTCTTTTTTTTTTTTATCATAATGACAAAACACTGGAAACAACCCAAATATCCTTTGATGGGCAAATGTTTCAGGGAAGTCTGGTATAGTCATACAATGGAGTGATACCATTAGGCAGTAAAGAAGAATGAATTATTATCTATATATGCAATAACATGGACATGCTTACTGAAAAAACTGTCTCAAGAGGTTACATATATTATAAGATTTTAAGACAAAGCTCTAGAGATAAAGGACATATTTGTGATTGCTAGGGCACAGAGATGGCAGGTCAGGTGGGGCAAGTACTGGTGATTCATACTAAGAGGAAGTAGCAAGAGTCCTTGTGGTGGAGGAAAAGTTCTGTACTTCAGTTGGAGTGATGGCTACGTGAGTCTATACGTGGGATAAAATTACACAGAACTGTATGCATGTGCAAATCAAAGCAGGCTATAAAATGGTAAACACTGAGTAAGGTCTAGTTAACAGTAATGAAACAATGTCAGTTTGCTAGTTTTGTAATATATTATAGCTTTATGAGAGTTACCATTAGGGGAACCTGGGTAAAGTGTACATGGGACTCTGTACTATTTTTGCAACTTTCTGTGATTCTGTATTTCAAAACAGGTTTAATAATGGTAAAATAAAGAAATACATATAGATTTCTTAATGTATTCTTAAGAAATACTTTAAAGTGCTGTCTTACATGCCATCTGAATTGCCTACATGGTACTTTGAAAGATCACTGCTATATGCATCATTGCTATAATGTAATGGTTTAAACCAGTGGTTTTCAAACCTGGCCCCAGTCATCAGAAATATTGGAGAATATTTTTCAAAAGAAAAAAAATTAAAGCAGTTCCTAGGTCCCATCACAATTCTACAGAATCAAAATCTCTGGGTATGGGGCCCAGGAATCTGCATTAAAACAAAACAAAAAATAGAACTCCCCAGGGAATTGTGATTGATGCTCAACCAAAGTTTGAGAACTACCCATTTATTTTATTAATTCAGGAACAAGTGCCTGAATGTCCTTTGAACCTTCTCCAGGTCCTGACAGTGTACTCTTCCTCCTGTAGTTAATGATGGTAGCTTTTGAAGTCTTAAACATCTTTATCATGTGAACATTGTACAGATTCAGAGACTTAGAACATCCTTCATGTTGATATTCCTTTCCCTCAGTGTTTTAATCATGGACACCCATCTTTTGCATATGTTGTCCAGGTCATTTCATTTGGGATTCAAAACCAGAAGATTTCAAACAACAAAAATGGATTCTTCTAGAATGCCCTAGCCATGGCCAAGCTTCTGCATTACAGAGTTGTTGCTATTGTGTTGCTTCAGGTAGCAATGCCTGAGATCTCAGCCGGTTTTGGGTCACAGTGGGCCTACATAAATTATCTAAAAATGGATTCATTATGGACATTATGAAAATAAATCTGACACCTGAGCCTTTGAGAAAATATACGATATAAAGAAATCATACCCTAGAATAACGATTGACCTAAAGAACTTAAAAAAAAAAAAGTAAGTATGGTATTTTTATCATCCTTTCTTCAAGTTACTGCATTCAGAGAGACCTAATGACTGAGGACGGCACGTGGGGCAGAGGAGTACAGGTCACTGGGATGTGGCACCCTGAGCCTTCTAGTACTTTGCCCTTCCAGCACTCTCCCTTATTATATGTTCTTTACGTTGTTCTGTATGTTGCTGTCTTCAGACAGCACAGGTAAGCCCACCAATCAAGTTAGACAAGTAATAGACACCACATGCCCGACAAGTTTGCACTATGTAAATTTAGTGCCATAATCTAATGTGTAGGTTGTCCTCTAGGAGGAACTGGGGAAAGCATCACAGAGGAGGAGACATCTGATCTGAGTGTTGGAGAATGAGTTCGTTGTTTACCAAGCAGAAAAGGGCGGTGGACAGCATGGCACGCCAAGTAAAGGGAACAGCATGTGCAAAAGCAGAGAATGGCGCCCGTCGTGACCCTTGTAATTTTGGCAGCTTTTTGCTGATGTCCTCAGGCAGTGCATCTGGACTCCTGGGAATAGCTTTGCAATGTGAACATAGTGACTTCACTAGGGGTAGACCCAAATGTTCTAGCATGCTCTGAAACTTACCTCTAGGGAAATAGCTCCAGGAATTAGGTAGCTACAGAGAGGAAGGATCAAGAAATATGAACATGATGATCTTATACCACAGGCAAGATGTACTTTCCTGGAGGTGCTGGCCAGAAGTACTATTGCTATCTCTGTGTACTTGTCTCTTGTACTTTAGAATAAAATGTGCTGTGCATACACACACTAGGCCAAGAAAGAAAAAGCAGAAGCCAATTTTCTTTAAATCTCCTGAAACAGTTTCAAGGCAGCTTTTTTTTTTTTAATTACCTAATCAAACATACACCCTTAAGAATGGAGGTGTAAGCTAACTTAATCATTTTCTGTTCTATTTTGCTTTCTTACTTATTCACACGTTTGGGTAATCCTGAGAAAACAGGGAGCAATGAGAGAAGGATTTTTATTGTGAAATGTTCGTTACAACTTACAATTTTAAATATGTGTTTGTATGACTGTGCACGAATGTGAATAGATTTTAGAGCACTTTCTCACATAATATCTAGTTTAATCACCAGAATATCCTGTAATGTTATTATAATTCCTACATTATTATGGTTCCTAAAGACAAATGAAAAATCTGTGATTCAGAGAGCCATGGTTAGGCTAATAAATGTAGAAATCACATTTGACCAAACTTTAGTATCTTCCCTTAAGTATTGGTAATGTACAATAAACACTATTTGGTAATAATCTATTATTACAATTACTAAGACAACGAATCTGGTAGAACAGTATCTTAATGATTTGAAAAATATTGTAGTAGATTTATTAGCCTCCATTGCATCTGAAATTTACTTTGCTTTACTGCTTACCTAATCTTTCTAGCTACTCTGTAAAAAACAGTTATCATCACCCCCAATCTGCAGAGAGTATAATATATGCAAAATGAAATAGCTAGCATATTGTAAAGCTGGGAATTGAATCCTTGTCTCCTAAATCCAAGTCTATAGCTGTTCCTCAGCAGTATACTGTATTTCATGTTAATGCTGTTATTATTTTTATTAAATGAAAGAATTTTTTCATCATTATTTTCCCAAATTATACTATTCAGAGTGATTTGAAGATTTAGATCATTCAAATAATGGGTGAAAATTGCTTAGAATCAATCACCAATGCATGGATGTCTATGATGTATAAAAATGTAAAACAGCCAAAGTAGTCTCAAGAAGTTATTACCAAGTTTCTCAAATAATGTCTCTTTGAGACATTATTTGACAAGACCTTTGGAATAACCATTTGGAATTTTACTTAATTCAGTTGAATTATGTCATCTTGCTTAAACTTTTTAGATATCACTGGTAGTTTTATTGACATTACAGTGGAATTAAATGACATTTTATTTTATTTTTTACCCTTCTATAACAATGGCATTTAAATTTGTCATTATTTTTGTTATTGATCTGTTCATGTGTGTTGTAATGACTTGGGTTTTATTAAGTGCATCCTCTGTAAAAATTACCTCCTGGGAAAGAAATCTCCAAGTTCTATGAGGTGTACCCAGAAATATCACCACTTGAGGTGACAGTAAAGTGTCATGCATGCCCACCCAATGTGATCCCTGGTAGACAGATTTCACTGTTTTATATCTTGACTTCTGCATTTATTTCAGTTCTTTTATTGTGGCCTATTCAGTTCCATCTTGTGCCATTGTGATTTAACAGAGCTCTGCAGGAGACAAGAAAAAGTAAAGACACATCTTCACCCTTACACAGTTTGTATTTTCATTAGAAACTCAACATATGAAAATGACCAGTTAACTAACGATATGAAGCTTTATTGTAAAGTTTCTATTTGTGAAGTGACTCTATGGCTAACTCTATCAAAAGAAAGAGTTTACTTGGAGCCAAGGTAGTATAGGAAGGCTACAGAGAAGAAAGACTCAAGGAGGCAGTGATTAAGCATGTAGACTCTGGCATCAGATACATCTGGGTTCAAGTTTTGATTTTACTTTAACTCTTAATTATATGGGAACTTGGATTCACTAGCACAAGTCGCAACCTAAGCTCTTTCAATTTTAAATAAAGGTATTTACAGAGTAGGCACAGTGGCTCACGCCTGTAATCCCAGTACTTTGGAAGGCCAAGCGGGGTGGATCACCTGAGTCAGGAGTTCAAGATGAGCCTGGCCAATATTACATAACCCGACTCCCTGTCTCTACTAAAAGTACAAAATTTAGCTGGGTGTGGTGGCACGCACCTGTAATCCCAGCTACTCATAAGGCTGAGGCAGGAGAATCACTTGAACACAGGAGGCGGAGGTTGCAGTGAGCCACTGCATTCCAGCCTGGATGACGGAGTAAGACTCCATCTCAAATAAATAAATAAAATAGAGATATTTGTATCTTTATGAGTTGTTTTCAAAGTTAAATGAAGTCATGAATTGGCATAGCATTTGGTACAAAATAACGACAAAATCAGTGGAAGCTGCAATCATTATTTCTATTTTATTATTGAAATGAAAATACGAACATTAGCTCTGAGGGTCATAGCCATAGTAATTTTTTAAATTCTGATTTTTAATCATAAAATCTCATATAGCTCATACTGACTATTTAAAAAATAATCTTAGAAGCTCAGTTGTATTTTTTTTGTGTGTGTGTGTTTGCCGATTGAGACTTTAGAATTGGCTTGGCTTATGTTTGTCCCTGGTAGAATTATGATTCCTTTTTTGAATTTTCATTGCACCTTTGTTAGAAGTAGAATTACTTTACTTGAACTTTTTCAATGTGGCAAAAAAAAGATTCATATTTATATTATCTCTTTGAGAAGTAATGTTTTTACTATTGAACTGTAAATGCAGTTAAAATGCAGGTGAACATTTCAGAAAGAAAGTAGTGATTTTTGTTAATTAAAGAAATTAATTTTCCAAAATGTCAGTTGCTACAGAGAGATTTTTAGGGATTATTAACTGCATAATCTCAGGAAAAAATAGTTTAATTAGGAATTTTGTTCCATTCGTCTTTGAGATTCGTATTTGGGATTAAGCCAGTCTCCTGAAATTGTATTTAAACTTAGTCTGTGTATATGTCTTTTTCAAGATAAGGTTCATAACACCATCAGACCCTCAAAGAGATTCTTAACTTACACATTAAGGAGGATAACATCTCTGTCTAGGGGTCACCAATCTCTCAAGCTAGTTATATTGTTGCTACTTAAATAAACAAAACGGCTTTTAATTTCTGCTCTTATGAAATTTACTAGGTTGTGTTTGAAGTGAAAACTGAGTATGTGATGGTGGTGGATTGTAATAACTACAGTAGAAAGTGTAATGTGTACACAATTTCATCATGATATATGGTTTCTTAAACACATTTATATATTTATTTATGTATATATTTAATTTATTCAGACAACAAATATTTGCACATCTTGCCTGAGCCATGCATTTGTAAGGCAGGGCATAGCGATGGATAGGGCATGGGTTCTTCCTGGTGAATGGAATGATAACCCCTCACCCACTTTTTACTGTTGAAGAGAAGGAAGCTGGGTGATGCGGTAGCTTGCCCCAGGCCATACCAGTAGAAGGTAGTCCAGAGTAGATTCAGGCATAACTCTTTTGAACCAAATTGTGTTCTTTAGACTGCAACATGCTTTCTGTTGCTTAGCATACAATTATTACCCATACATTTTTATTTATTTTTCTTTTATGTGAATTTAAAATGTCATATTTGTTCTGCTTCCATTATTGCAGTTTTGAATGATGATTCATCAGTGCAGTGGCCTATTTTAGTCAACCACAATAGCTTGGGTAGAAAGAAAAAAGATCCAACATACTCAGGAATGGAAAGCAGCCATCTTTTTATAGCTAAAATTGCAAACATCTGGCAATTACTCTATCCTACCTCCCTTCAAAAAGGAAGAATCATTCCTTCAACGGGAGCCTGCCACTGTGTTTAATCAAGGCAGAATGCAAGCCTTAAGGAGCAAGAGGTTTTGATTCAAGGAGACCATTGCCTAACCCAGTTGGCCAGAGTCTCTTCAGAAAATATACCATTTAGGGTTCCACATATGCTGCTGGGTTATACAATGACAATAATGGTAATATAGCAGTTAATAACTGCAGAAATCTCCTTTTATTTTTCTGCTGTTTCATTTGTGTTGGCTCTTATCGCAGC
Source organism: Cacajao melanocephalus (assembly GCA_963573385.1). Lineage (NCBI taxonomy): Eukaryota > Metazoa > Chordata > Mammalia > Primates > Pitheciidae > Cacajao > Cacajao melanocephalus. The sequence goes on from CAUYLG010076237.1 coordinate 45,759, forward strand.
TTTTATATTTTGAAAGTTAATTATTTGGGCTTGCCTCTCTCCCTCCTTTTAAGCTTCTTGTATTCCTTAACAAAAGATTCAACCACATCATTGTAACCAATAATTGCCAACTTGATTTTATTATAAACATGTCCAGTAAATGTTGAAGGAACAAATAAATTTCTTTTTAAAGCCTGGCAGTGACCTTATAGTCAAAAAGCGGTCCACCAAAGTTACGGCTGTTGAGTACCCCACCCTTATTTCTTGTTGTGATAATTGTTTGTGAAACTAGTTCTTCCCTCACTGGCCAAAGTCAACACTGTTGGCAGGGGAAGTGAGAATGGCTGGTGGTTCACAATAAATGCTGAGAATCAGAACTTCTGCATTTTTCTCATGGGGCTAGTACCAGCTTTTGCTCTGGCCTTGACCAGTGCATGTACCTTTCTCTTCCTCATTTACCTTTCTCTTCCTCTGGGTCTGTGAAGAGTAGAGGTGGACCTTTCCTTTCCCAGGTTGTGCCAACATTATTACCACTGGTCCTTTTGTTGTAGAATATCTTGGTCAGTAATTGCCAAGTAACAGAAAATCAAGGTTCAATAGCACGGTTTTCAAAAACAACCTCAAATACTATAAATAGTCTGTTTTCTAATGTTAGAAGATATGGTACTTGGAAATCATCAGCATTCAGTGGGGGGCCTTTAAGCTTATTTTAAGTGCCTGCTTTTGCTTTTATGTCTTTACTAGAACTGTATTCAATACCCAAAGACACAGCTTTTTCTTTGATACAGTAATTTTTCTAGGCTGTCTCTCCTGCCAGTCTTCCCAAAATCCCAGTGAATTTTGCAAACATCTCATTAAACTAAATGCAGTTATGGGAGAGACGAGATTGTAACTAGGGAGTTTTCTGGTTTTTACAATAAGAATAAGAAAAAAGAAAAAGAACAGGAACTCCTAACAACTTAAAATGCATACCTTGTGCGATATATCTATTCCATGCAAAGCTACATAGTGTAATGATGTCTGGAATCTTAAATGAGTGTACTCCCTTTTCTCTGTTTTTATCCAGTTAGATAGTTCTGGTCTTTCTCCCTCATGTGCACATCTTTGAATTGAACTACTGTAGTACAGCCAGTGTTCTAACTTATATGCTTTTCTCTTTGGTGGCCCTGCTAATATAGAAAAGGTTATGCTAATGTTCCTTATCATATTTTTCTTTCTTTTCTTTTTTTTTTTGGTGTTTTATTGCGTAATTTTTAAAAAATTATACTTTAAGTTCTGGGATACATGTGCAGAACGTACAGGTTTGTTGCATAGGTATACACGTGCCATGGTGGTTTGCTGCATCCATCAACCCATCACCTACATTAGGTATTTCTCCTAATGCCATCCCTCCTTCAGGCCCCAGTGTGTGATGTTCCCCTCTTTGTGTCCATGTGTTCTCATTGTTCAACTCCTACATATGAGTGAGAACATGTGGTGTTTGGTTTTCTGTTCCTGTATTAGTTTGCTGAGAATGATGGTTTTCAGCTTCATCCATGTCCCTGCAAAGGACATGAACTTATCCATTTTTATGGCTGCATAGTATTCCATGGTGTATATGTGTCACATTTTCTTTATCCAGCCTAAAATTGATGGGCATTTGGGTTGGTTCCAAGACTTTGCTATTGTGAATGGTGCTGCAAAAAACATACATGTGCATGTGTTCTTTATAGTAGAATGATTTATAATCTTTTGGGTATATACCCAGTAATGGGATTGCTGAGTCAAATGGTATTTCTGGTTCTAGATCCTTGAGGAATCACCACACTATCTTCCACAATGGTTGAACTAATTTATACTCCCACCAACAGTGTAAAAGCATTCCTATTTCCCCACATCCTTTCCAGCATCTGTTTTTTCCTGATTTTTTAATGATAGCCATTCTAACTGGCATGAGAGGGTATCTCAATGTGATTTTGATTTGCATTTCTCTAATGATCAGTGATGATGAGCTTTTTTTTATATGTTTGTTGGCTGCATAAATGTCTCCTTTGAGAAGTATCTGTTCATATCCTTCACCCAGTTTTTGATGGGGTGGTTTGTTTTTTTTTCTTGTAAATTTGTTTATGTTCCTTATGGATTCTGGATATTAGCCCTTTGTCAGATAGATAGATTGCAAAAATTTTTTCCCATTCTATAGGTTATCTCTTAACTCTGATGGTAGTTTCTTTTGCTGTGCAGATGTGCTTTAGTTGAATTAGATCCCATTTGCCAATTTTGGCTTTTGTTGCCATTGCTTTTGGTGTTTTAGTCATGAAGTCTTTGCCCATGCCTACATCCTGAATGGTATTGCCTAAATTTTTTTCCAGGGTTTTTTATGGTTTTAGGTTTTACATTTAAGTCTTTAATTCATCTTTAGTTAATTTTTGTATAAAGTGTAAGGAAGGGGTCCATTTTCAGTTTTCTGCATATAGCTAGTCAGTTTTCCCAGCACTGTTTATTGAACAGAGAATCCTTTCCCCATTGCTTGTTTTTGTCAGGTTTGTCGAAGATCAGATGGTTGTAGATGTGTGATGTTATTTCTGAGGCCTCTGTTCTCTTCCCTTGGTCTATATATCTGTTTTTGCACCAGTACCATGGTGTTTTGGTTACTGAAGCCTTGTAGTATAGTTTGAAGTCTGGTAACATGATGCCTCCAGCTTTGTTCTTCTTGCTTAGGATTGTCTTGGCTATATGGGCTCTTTTTTGGTTCCATATGGAATTTAAAGTAGTTTTTCTCTAATTTTGTGAAGAAAGTTAATGTCAATGGTAGCTTAATGGGGATAGCATTGAATCTATAAATTACTTTGGGCAGTGTGGCCATTTTCACAATATGGATTCTTCCTATCCATGAGCATGGAATGTTTTCCCATTTGTTTGTGTCCTCTCTTATTTCCTTGAGCAGTGGTTTGTAGTTCTCCTTGAAGAGGTTCTTCACATCTCTTATAAGTTGTATTCCTAGGCATTTTGTTCTCTTTTTAGCAATTGTGAATGGGAGTTAACTCATGGTTTGGCTCTCCATTTGCCTATTATTGATGTATAAGAATGCTTGTGATTTTTGCACATTGATTTTGTATCCTGAGACTTTGTTGAAGTTGCTTATCAGCTTAAGGAGATTTTGGGCTGAGATGATGGGGTTTTCTAAATATACAGTCATGTCATCTGCAAACAGATAATTTGACTTCCTCTGTTCCTATTTGAATCCCCTTTATTTCTTTCTCTTGCCTGATTGCCCAGGCCAGAACTTCCAATACTATGTTGAATATGAGTGGTGAGGGAGGACATCCTTGTCTTGTGCCAGTTTTCAAAGGGAATGCTTCTAGCTTGTGCCCATTCATTGTGATATTGGCTGTGGGTTTGTCATAAATAGCTCTTATTATTTTGAAATACATTACATCAATACCTAGTTTATTGAGAGTTTTTAGCATGAAGTGGTGTTGAATTTTATTGAAGGCCCTTTCTGCATCTGTTGAGATAATCTAGTAGTTTTTGTCACTGACTTTGTTTATGTGATAGATTTTGTTTATTGATTTGCATATGTTGAACCAGCCTTGCATCCCAGGGATGAAGCTGAGTTGATCGTGGTGGATAAGCTTTTTGATGTGCTGCTGGATTCAGTTTGCCAGTATTTTATTGAGAATTTTTGCATGGGTGTTCATCAGGGATATTTGCCTGAAATTTTCTTTTTCTGTTGCATCTCTGCCAGGTTTTGGTATCTGGATGATATTGGCCTCATAAAATGAGTTAGGGAGGAGTCCTTCTTTTTCTATTATTTGGAATTGTTTCAGAAGGAATAGTACCAGCTTCTCTTTGTACCTCTGTTAGAATTTGGCTGTGAATTCATTTGGTCCTGGGCTTTCTTTGATTGGTAGGCTATTAATTACTGCCTCAATTTCAGAACTTATTATTGGTCTATTCAGGGATTGGACTTCTTCCTGGTTTAGTCTTGGGAGGGTATATGTGTCCAGGAATTTATCCATTTCTTCTAGATTTTCCAGTTTATTTGTGTAGATGTGTTCATAGTATTCTCTGATGGTAGTTTGTATTTCTGTGAGATCAGTGGTGATCTCCCCTTTATCCTGTTTTGCTGTGTCTGTTTGATTCTTCTCTCTTTTCTTCTCTATTATTCTCACTAGTGGTCTCTTTATTTTGTTAATCTTTTCAAAAAACCAGCTCTTGAATTTATAGATTTTTTAAGGGTTTTTTCTTTTTTTAAGGGGTTTTCGTGTATCTATCTTGTTCAGTTCTGCTCTTATCTTGGTTATTTTTTGTCTTCTTCTAACTTTTGTATTTGTTTTCTCTTGCTTCTCTAGTTCTTTTAATTGTGATCTTAGGGTGTCAGTTTTAGGTCTTTCCCATATTTGATGTAGGCATTTAGTGCTATCAATTTTCCTGTAAACACTGTGTAGCTGGGTCCCAGAGATTCTGGTATGTAGTGTCTTTGTTCTCATTGGTTTAAAAAAATTATTTATTTCTGCTCTAATTTCATTATTTACCCAGTAGTCATTCAGGAGCAGGTTGTTATATTTCCTTATAGTTTTACAGTTTTGTGTGAGTTTCTTAACCCTGAGTTCTAATTTGATTGCACTGTTGTCTGAGAGACTGTTTGTTATGATTTCTGTTCTTTTGCATTTGCTGACAGGTGTTTTACTTACAATTATGTGGTCAGTTTTAGAGTAAGTGCTATGCATGGCTAAGTAGAAGAATATATATTCTGTTGATTTGGAGTGGAGAGTTCTGTAGATGTCTATTAGGTCTGCTTGGTCCAGGGCTGAGTTCTTGCCTGGAATATCCTTGTTAATTTTCTCTCTTATTGATCTTTCTAATATTGACAGTGGGGTGTTAAAATCTCCTACTATTATTCTGTGGGAGTCAAGTCTTTTTGTAGGTCTCTAAGGATGTGCTTTAAGAATCTGGGGACTCCTGTATTGGGTGCATATATATTTAAGATGGTTAACTCTTCTTGTTGCAGGGATCCCTTTATGCTTATAATGCCCTTTGTCTTTTTTGATCTTTGTTGGTTTAAAGTCTGATTTATCAGAGACTAGGATTGCAACCCCTGCCTTTTTTTTTTCTTTCCATTTACTTGATAAATATTCCTCCATCTCTTGATTTTGAGCCTATATGTGTTTTGCACGTGAGATGGTTCTCCTGAATACAGCACACCAATGGATCTTGCCTCTTTATCCAATTTGCCAGTCTGTGTCTTTTAACTGGGGCATTTAACCTGTTTATATTTAAGGTTAATGTTGTTTTGTGTCAATTTGATCCTATCCTTATGTTCCTAGCTGGTTATTTTGCCCATTACTTGATGCAGTTTCTTCACGGTGTTGATGGTCTTTACAATTTGGTATTTTTTTTGCAGTGGCTGGTACCGGTTTGGTTTTTTCCCTTTCATATTCAGTACTTCCTTCAGGAGCTCTTGTAAAGCAGGCCTGGTGGTGACAAACGTCTCTGAGCATTTGCTTGTCTGTAAAGAATTTTATTTCTTCTTTGCTTATGAAGCTTAGTTTGGCTGGATATGAAATTCTGGGTTGAAAATTCTTTATTTTAAGAATGTTGAATATTGGTCCTCATTCTCTTCTGGCATGTAGGGTTTCTGCAGACAGTTCCACTATTAGTCTGATGGGTCTCCCTTTGTGGGTAACACGACCTTTTTGTCTGGCTGCCCTTAACATTTTTTCCTTCATTTCAACTTTGTTGAATCTGACGTTTATGTGTCTTGGGGTTGCTCTTCTTGAGGAATACCTTAGTGGTGTTCTCTGTATTTCCTGTATTTGAATGTTAGCCTGTCTTGCTAGGTTAGAGTAAGTTCTCTTGGATAATATCCTGAATAGTGTTTTCCTACTTGGTTCCATTCGCCTCATCACTTTCAGGTACATCAATCACATGTAGGTTTGGTCTTTTCACACAGTCTTGTATTCCTTGAAGGCTTTCTTCATTCCTTTTCATTCTTTTTTTCTCTAATCTTGACTTCATGCTTTATTTCATTAAGTTGATCTTCAGTCACTGATATCTTTTCTTCTGCTTGATTGATTCAGCTATTGATACTTGTGTATGCTCACGAAGTTCTCGTGCTCTGTTTTTCAGCTCCATCGGGTCATTTATGTACTTCTCTAAACTGCTTATTCTCGTTAGCAATTCCTCTAACCTTTTTTCAAGATTCTTAGCTTCCTTGCATTGGTTTGGAACATGATCCTTTAGATCAGAGGAGTTTGTTCTCACCCACCTTCTGAGGCCTACTTCTGTTAATTCTTCAAACTCATTATTTGTCCAGTTTTGTTCACTTGCTGACAAGGAGTTGTGATAATTTGGAAGAGAAGAGACGTTCTGGTTTTTGGAATTTTCAGACTTTTTGGACTGTTTTTTCCTCATCTTCGTGGATTTATCTTCCTTTGGTGTTTGATGTTGGTGACCTTTGAATAGGGTTTCTGTGTGGATGTCCTTTTTGTTGATGTTGATGCTATTCCTTTCTGTTTGTTAGTTTTCCTTCTAACAGTCAGGGCCCTCTGTTGCAGGTCTGCTGGAGTTTGCTGGAGGTCCACTCCAGACCCTGTCTGCCCAGGTTTCACAGGTGGAGGCTGCAGAACAGCAAAGTTTGCTGCCTGTTACTTCCTCTGGAAGCTTTGTCCCAGACGGGCACCCACCAGATGCCAGCCAGAGCTCTTCTGTAGGAGATGTCTGTTGACCCCTGCGGGGAGGTGTATCCCAGTCAGGAGGCACAGGGATCAGGGACCCACCTGAGGAGGCAGTCTGTTCATTAGCAGAGCTAGAGCACTGTGCTGGCAGATCTGCTGCTCTCTTCAGACCTGGCATGTAGGAATGCTTAAGTCTGCTGAAGCTGCATGCCCAGCCACCCCTTCCCTTAGGTGTTCTATTCCAGAGAGATGGAAGTTTTATCTTTTAGCCTCTCACTGGGGCTCCTGCCTTTCTTTCATAGATGCCCTGCCCTAAGTGGAGGAATCTAGAGAGGCAGTCTCACTACAGTGGCTTTGCAGAGCTGCGGTGGGCTCTTCCCAGCTCAAACTTCCCAGTGGGTTTGTTTACAGTGTGAGGGGAAAACCACCTACTCAAGCCTCATTAATGGTGATGCCCCTCCACCCACCAAGCTCGAGTGTTTCAGGTCGACTTCAGACTGCTCTGCTGACAGCAAGAATTCCAAGCCAATGGATCTTAGCTTGCTGGGCTCTGTGGGGGTGGGATTTGCTGGAGCCAGACCACTTGGCTCCCTGGCTTCAGCCCCCTTTCCAGGGGCGTGAATGGTTCTGTCTCACTGGCATTTCAGGTGCCACTGGGATACGAAGAAAAACCTCCTGCAGCAAAGGCTGCCCAGTTTTGTGCTTGAAACCCAGAGCCCTGGTGGTATAGGCACTGGTGGGAATCTCCTGGTCTGTGGGTTGTAAAAAACATGGGAAATGCATAGTATTTAGACTGGAGTGGACTGTTCCTCATGGCGCAGTCCCTTATGACTTCCCTTGGCTAGGGGAGGGAGTTCCCTGACCCCTCGCGCTTCCCGGCTAAGGCAGCACCCTACCCTGCTTCAGCTTGCCCTCCCTGGGCTGCATCCACTGTCTAGCCAGTCCCAGTGAGATGAGCTAGGTATCTCAGTTGGAAATGCAGAAATCACCCACCTTCTGCGTTGATCCCACTGGGAGCTGCAGACTGGAGCTGTTCTTATTCGGCCATCTTCACCCTGAGTTCTGTGTTTTTCATTTACTTTGGGACTTGCAATCTACAAATGTTCGAGAATACAGACAGTGTCGTATTGCAGGGGGCTTTAAATTTCTATGGTGGTTCTCTATCCTCTTTCCACTAGTAATAATCACCTGCAGAACTTCAAAAAGTATCCATACTTGGCTCTCACTTTCAGATATTATAATGTAATTACTCTGGGATGGGCACTATTTTTTTTTTTTTCTCCCTACACACTCTCCATTTTTAGAACTACTAAGGTAGGCCAATCTTTCACTGATGCTTGAGTTCATATAATCACTGTTAAGGTGTTTTTCAGGCTTATCTTGAATATTTCTAGTGCAGGAAACTGGAACAACACTTTCCATCTTAAGACAGTTCTGATTTTTTTAGACATTAGATTTATTTAAATTTTGCCTTCATAACATATGAGATTATCTCTTAGTCTTATAAATTTATAATTTCTAGCCATGGAGTCTCGTTAGTAATTAAAATTTTAACTACCTGCCCTTCAAAAAAACAAAAACAACCTGATTACGTCTTCATAATTGTGACTCGGTCCTCATCAGATAGGACCTTTCTCTTCTTCACTTTTGAGTTATAAATCTCAGGGAAAGAAACAACTAAGAACAAACAGAAAAACACATGAAATAAGTACTTTCATTAGTGAGACAACGCTAGAGTCACCTTGTTAGCTAGACTGAGAGCTGGAACCCTATGCTTTTCGTTATTATATTGATAGTGTGTGACATATGGTTAAGTCACAAAAGAAACATTCAATTATTGTTATTGATTAAATAATTATGAGGTTTATTAAGAGGGCCCAGTTAAATTTATATGTGCAAAACTGATGCCCTTAACTGTAACAATGCTTTATAAATGATGGTGGAATTAAGTTCCTTTTGCAGAGAGAATACAACTTAAAATGCCTAGGCACAAATTAAATGAGAGAGAGCTTGTTCTATATCCCAATAAAAACAATGACAAAGCCAAAGTAATGACTCTCAAATTCTCTAGAAGGACATGAGGCTTGACAGTAACAGCCCCTGGTGCAGGTGGGTCCTTTTAGGCAACCTTAAGTTTGCCTTGGCCTTACTATACAGTGGAAGTGAGCTTATATTTTGTTCATAGCATCTTCCATGTTACTTTAGATTGAAAGTATTTCCTTATGTTTATGTAAAACCTGTGCTCCTGAGTCCGACCTTTGTTCCTAGTTCTGCCCTTACAAACTGCAAAGAACAAGACCAGTTCGTCTTGCTTATATGAGCCCTTCTACCCTTTTATAATAGAAATACGTCCTTCACTCTGACTCGTCGTCTTTCCTTTAAGCTGAATAGTTCCACTGCAGACTCACTTAATTATTTAATCAAGTCTCATTTGTAAGTACCAAGAACTGAACATAATGCTATTGAATGCAGAAAGGGAATGGCAAGTTTCTCTCAGAGAATTGCTTTTCCTAAACCAAGGTGCAGTTGCCAGGAAGCACATTCACATTTTTCTACAGCATGTCAGGCTTCCTTGTAGGACTGTTATGTGTGGCAATATTATGGCTGATTTTTAAAAGAGTGTGTATTTTTGAAAGCACTATTTCCTTTATTATAAATAGAAAAGAATACAGCAACTCTGACAGTAGAAAGATCAAAAATGAATTAAAAACTTTTCTTCCCAGCACTTTGGGAGGCCAAGGCAGGCGGATCACGAGGTCAAGAGATCGAGACCATCCTGGCCAACATGGTGAAACCCCATCTCTACTAAAAATACAAAAAAAATAGCTGGGCATGGTGGCGCACGCCTGTAGTCCCAGCTACTTGGGAGGCTAAGGCAGAAGAATTGCTTAAACCCAGGAGGCGGAGGTTGCAGTGAGCCAAGGTTGCGCCACTGTACTCCAACCTGGCACCTGGTGACGGAGTGAGACTCTGTCTCAAAAAAAAAAAAAAAAAAACAAACAAAAAAAAACAAACAAACGTTTCTTGTGGTTAGATTAACCAGATTGATTGGGATAAATAGGGTTTATCTATAGCTTAATAATAATAATTTCCTCAAAATTTAGACTTACTAAACCTAAAGGAGCATAGAGTTCTTTAGACTTAGTAAGTCTAACTTTTGAGGAAATAAATTGGAAACGCTAACATTCAGAATGAGTAATAGTAAAGGCAGCACTAAGATTATTAAGAAAATTATCAGAATTACCTATGTGATTTTTTTTTAAACAGCTTTCCCTGGCTTATATCATATATGGGTTTAAGTTTTCTTACAGCTCTTTAATTTTTTTTAAAAGTAGAATAATATGTTATCCTCCTTCTCTCTGTCTCTATCAAGGGTTTGTTATTTGAGCGTTACAGTTACACACCACCAGTATCTGGTTGTACCGTGACTGAAGTATCAGTTAATTGGAAAAGTGAAAAAAACTCTTTAAACTCAACCTATACAATTAAGATGATGAAGTAGCAGCAATTATTGCACTATTTTACTTACTTGTGTGATTTGTTATACTGTGTGTTTGTTTAGAATGGAAATAATGTGCAGTTAGAGTAATAGATGCAGACAATTGAACATCCGTAGACATCTGGAGAAGCAGCACTGGCAAGATTCTTAGAATTTCTGAAAATCTTTTTGTTGCAACCTGAGAAGGCGTAGACTTAACTGAAAGCCCAGTGATAAGGCCAAGTTCAGTAAAGTTGAAAATGCTTTACACCGTCACTGATGATGTTAAGTCTTCCCCACCCAGTTCAACATTGATATATATATATATTTTTTTGGTACATAGAATTTATTTGTTCCAGAATTTTTCTTTCCATTCATCAAATCATTATACATAATTAACTTTATTTTTCCTTTTGGATGTCTTGGTCGTCAAATAATTTTACTCTTTTTAGAGAGCTACAGTCACAGTTTCTTAAATATAGAGATTTTTAAGGTATCATATTTTGCTAATGGTAAGTTTATAGTATTCCTAAGCAGCATATCTCATGCAGTTTTGTCTGTATGGTTCAGATAAAAATTAACCTGTGTGAAAGTGTTGTCATCTGGAATTACTGCCTCTTACCCTAGAAAACAGCCCAAGGTTGAGAACACATCTGAGAAACTGTGCCTATTTTGAGAACTACCAAGAATTTTTTCTTCTCTGGAACAGCTGCCAGGAAATTTGGTCATAGACCAGTGCCTTAGTTGGGCATTTTTTTCAGAAGTGGAGAAAGGCAAAGCTAGAGTCACAGAGGGAATGGAAGGATGAAAGACGTGTAGTTAAAAGCTGGGCACCATGGAAGAGTGAAACACTCTTCAAACATGCTGCTTTCAAGAATAAACCCAACCCTAGGAGCACCAGACAGAGTATAAAGAGCCATGATTTTTAGCAAAGACCTAGCATTTATCTTAAAGTTTGATTTTGTTGTGAATATAATCTCAGAGTTATGCAGGGATGGTCAAATGAAAGGAGATACCAAAAAGTCCTGTCAGAGTCAAGCTGATTTTACCTTAGCCACAGTGAAAAGTAGGTGGCAGTCAATCAAAATGGCCATCACTGAACGAGACAAGAGTTCACTGGAGGGAAGAGTGAGTGGAAAGGACACTTCCTGCATACTTGAGGCCTATATAAATCAACAAACAACCCTGGGTTAGTTTCCACAATTGTAAAACAATGTAATTGAACAATATTGTTTCTTCACTTCCTTCCTGCTCTAAGATTGTACGAAAGTATGATTCAGCTACAGATATTGCATAAAATTGGTTACTCCTGAAGTGCGTGGGGTAAAATTGTTCCCATGGAATATGGTGAATTTAGTTAGGTTGCGACATGGGCCATAGACTCCCCAGTCTGTACACCCTCAGTATATTCCTCTCACAACCCTGTGTTCTTTCATTCTAAGCTAATATCCTCACACAGGTTTTTCTCTACACCTGAGCAAAATACACATTTGTGTTTTTAAGTGCGTGCAGTTCATGAGGAAGCTAACATTTAATTTGTTCCTACTGTATGCCAAGTATCTGGTATATCATCTTTATAATATTATTTGAAGTTTGATACTAATATTTCCATTTTTCAAGTGATGAAATTAAGGCTCAGAGAGATAATAAGTTGGCCAAGGTCTCCTGACTTATAAATAATGAATCTTTGATTTGAATGCAAATAGCTCTAAATCCAAACTTCATGATCTTTCTACTATATTTCATTTGCTCACTTCCAAAGTCTATATAAAATATTTGTTAAATCTGCATGTACGGAGATATAGATATCTACTATATCTATATATATGGAGATAGCTATCAAAAGGAGAGAGGTCATCTGAATCTTTGATAAAAGTATGTCAAAATGGAACCTTGCCAGAAGGACTTCATTTTTAATAGAAATCGTAGCATTAAGCTGAAGGCACGAGGTTCTAATGATAAAAATGTAGCCATGAATTGGGAGGATTCCTAGAGGTCTTTGTGTATATGCTATAGGTGATCATGTTTGAATTTGGCCTAGGGCAAGAAGAATGTTTCAAAAAATAGCTCTTCCAGATTATCCTTGTGGTGGGAAGGAGAATAGAATGAAGAAATGAATGTCTTGCTGGTGCTTCCAAGATGCATGAGGATAATATCACACAGGGATGATATGCTGGATAAAGATCCAGGATCTTTATTACTTTTTTACATTTAGTTTTGTTGTTGTTGCTTAAATTCCTAGTCTGTTTTGAGGGCATTAGAACCTTTAAAAGGAATTTGTAACCTTTTCTTTTTCTTTTTCCCGAAATCTGTGGATGGGAGGATTGGGTAAGAGCCCCAAGGGATGGGAAGAAGAGCTCAGTGTGAACACAAACTCATATATTCATTTAGCAAACATCCATTGAGTGCCTAGGACCTCGAAGGCATTCTGCCAAGAGCTGTGCAGGATAGCAGTTAACAAGGGGTAACCTTTGCTTTGGTGATGTACACCAGAAAAAGGAGCAGGGCTGGAGGATTCTTGCTAAGAAGCTATTTAGTGGTTCACTTAGAGTCCTATCCCTATCTAGGCTGGAGTTTAACTCAGAACATTTTCTGGTCTGTTTATTTACCTCTAAAATTAAAAGAAATAGATATTAAGAACAAGGAGGTGGTGTGGAGCTTTTACTGAAATGTATTTCAGTTTGGCTACTGGCCGTTATAGTGATGGATACAGTTGATCCATCACAACCACCATTTCGAAGGAAGGTGGGGAAATCCTTCGACCTGTGTGAAAAGTAACTTAGGAAATTTTGGTCTGAAAGTTGTGAGAGGGTTAAGAAAGTCAGTGATTTTGTAACTAGGCACAGCGATCTTGTATGAACCATGTCAGGATGTTGTCTGCACGCCATCTTTGCTGATCACAGTAATCGAGTCATAAGAGAAAGGGAAGTAATAGAGTGTCTCTTAGCAACCAACCCCAGGAAAAAGAAAATTACTCAAAGCCAGCCATCTAGCCAGAGAAGTAGAAAGAAAAAATATTCTGAAAGTCTACTGAAAGAGCTCAGGGACATGAGAGAAAGAGAGAGCAATATGAGAAAGGAGAGAGAGAGAGGAGAAAAGAGAGAGAGAGAAGAGAGAAGGAAGGAAAAAAGGAGGGGGAGATAGAAGAGGGAGAGGAGAGAATAGGAAGGAGAGAGAGAGAGGAGGGAGAAGAGAGACCAGAGAGAAAGAGGAAAGTAGGGAAACACAGAAAGGAGAGAGAGAGAGAAAGAGAAAGAAAAGAAGGAAGGGAAAAGGCAGAAAGAAATAAAAACTGAAATGTTTTATTTCTTTGCTTTCCTTTCTCTTGGTGTTTTCTTTTTTAAAAAATTTTATTTCAGAAAGAGAGAAAGAGGCAAAGAGTGGGTGAGGAGAAAAGAAACCCTGCCTCCTAAAACAGGAACTTGATAGTCCACATCCACATCATGAGAGAAAGCGGGGAGGGCGGAGGGAAGTCTGACTTCCTGAGGTCCTGTGTCTCTCTTTGTTTTCAGCTGCCACCTGGATCACTCTTCAGAAGTCATAGGTGCTATGATGAGTGTTCTAAGACCTGCTTTTGAATTCCCTACTTGTTAATTGTCTAGCAGTCAGTTCTGCAGCTCACCGAAGACTTCAATGACTTTCAAACTTTTTTCTGACATAAATAGCAGTAAGGAATACATATTAGATTGACAAGATCATACATATGTACATGTCAATGTAATATTTATTGTTCATGTAATATGTATTAAGTGAAATTTTCATATATAGGTTCTTTATGCAATGCACACTAATGTTTTCTTTTCAATTTCATTACAAAAATTCTTTGGGAGCCCCACTGAGTTGATTTTATGACCCTAATGAGTTACTTTCTTCCATCTGAAAACACCAGTCTAGGATCAGCACTTGCCTTACATTTTAATTTTACCACAGTGGTGCCAAGCAGGAAGTTCCATCTTGGTGAAGAGTCTTTGGCCAGCACTGTGATGTTCAGAGTAACGGCTATTTAAGCTAAATATTTTCTTGTCATCTGTCAAGTAGACCTATCCTAAGAGTCGTCATCTGTCAAGAAGATGTTTCCTAAGAGTCTGCCCTGGCTTGGAATTTAAGGGAATAAATCTGTGCTAATTCCCCTTGGATTATCAGCAGTTTAGAAAAGTGCCACCGTGTGTTCAAGAAGCACTGGACTGGACTGGGGAGACTTGGTTGCACTTGATTGCATCCGTTTCTCACTCTGAGCCTGGGGTCAATGATGGACTGAATTAGATAACGTCATAAATTCCTTCTGGCTGTAACATCTTGGAATTTATAGCTGGATGGGGCTCCAGAAACCATCTTGTCTAATCTCTTCGTTTCTAAGATTCAGTTATATAAAAGGCATATGATAGACTTCCTACTTTCTTTAAGGATCTTTGCTGGGAGCAAATATACCAGGAAGATTGAAGCTTAGTTCATAACTTGGAATGTTGCATGTTGGTATAGGAGTATACCATGTGCATATACAAACACAATTCCAAGAAAAGACATAATTTGTTAAAGACTACAGGTAGGATAGAAGTTAAATGTAAAAACTTGGAAAAATGATACTTTAATCTTACTGGGAAGATAATGACTAAAGGCTACGCTAATATGTAAGTAGGACAGCTTTGCTATGGACTTTGAGGGAAGGAATAGGTTGATGATAATAGGATGTTCCACGTAGATTAAATGTTGTAGGTAATGAAAGAATGGAGTCTTAATTACCGCCTTTGAGTTCTGTTTTTTGAACTTATTGAACTCACAAGGGTTGACTTTTTCTCCCTAAATATTCCTATTATTTTATAGCTGTTTTTTCTTTCAATTTAACATGACTTTTTAATAATGCTCTATTGCCCACGTTTAGTGATAAGGTGAGGTTTGATTAAATGGTATTTGTATAGCACTACCTCCTACTTGGAGACACGTGTTTATGTAAACACAAGGTATTATGTAATTTTTTTTTCTCTGTTGGGGGTAGGGGGAAGGTAAGTAAGGAAATACCTGTTAATACCTGTTGTCTTTTCAGGATAAATAATGCCTGAACATGTTTTTTTTTCTTTCTTTTTTCTTAACGCAGAGCTTTGTTTAATTTGACTTTACCTTTAGAAGTTTATAAACCATAGAAATATCCCATGTTTGGGGGATATTGGAAATAATCTCTGTGACGTCACTTTCTGAATCAGACTAAGATTTGTTTATTACATCAGTGAAGGGAAATAAGTGCATAAACCAGAGTTAACCTGAGGATGCTGTGTTTGTAACACTGCTTCCATGTTGTGCCTTTCCTTGAAGCTTCAGGCACTCATACATCGCTCTCAACCTTCCAGTTCTCTAAAGCTTTCCTGCTGTCCTAAAGAGACAGAAAGGCATCTGGCTTTCTCCATTTCCATTTCCCAACCTGTTTCCTTGCCATAGATGGCTTCTAAAACAACATTCTCCTCATTTGAACTCCCATTCTTCATCTGTCCCAAACCTAATATTAACAAAAACAGGAGCCAGTCTACCGGGTGCGGTGGCTCATGCCTGTAATCTCAGCACTTTGGGAGGCCAAGCCAGACGGATCACCTGAGGTCAGGAGTTTGAGACCAGCCATCTCTACTAAAAATACAAAATTAGCCAGGTATGGTGGTACATGCCTGCAATCCCAGCTACTTGGGAGGCTGAGGCAGGAGAGTTACTTGAACCAGGGAGGTGGAGGTTGTGATGAGCCAAGATCGCACCATTGCACTCTAGCCTGGGCAACAAGAGCAAAACTCCATCTCAGAAAATAAAAATTAATATGGTATTTTACATTGATAGTACACACAGTCTACTTTATTTGATCCTCAGAACTCTTGGATATGTAAGTGGCAAGAATTACTCTTTCCATTTTATAGATTATTAAAATGAAGTACCTAGAGGTAATGTCACCTAGTACTACTGATTATAATGTTGTGGTGTCATACCGGAATAGCAAGTCTCCTGACCTTGTGATCCACCCACCTCAGCCTCCCAAAGTGCCAGGTTACAAGCATGAGCCACCATGCCCGACCAAGTAGATGGGTTTTAAAATTTATGTAGGTATAGATTGGCTGGGGGTGGAGGATGGCTAGTGAGACGGTGAACAGGCAAAATGGGTTTGGGGCATAGGGTGGCATGACCAGCTTGAATGGAGACATGTGATTCCAATGGGGCGTAGGACGTGAGGTGCCTAGAGCAACAGGTTTCACAGGTGGAGTAGGGATGATCCAGGGGATCAGAGCGGAAAAGAGCAAAGATTCTGCCAACCTTTCAGCCTGGAGCCCAGAGCCACAGTGTGAGTTAAAGATGTAAATTCCTTGGAATTAAGAACCATACCTTATTTAGCCATTTATACAGCTGTTTACCATAGTAATCATTAGAAATTAAGACGATGATCTTTGATGTGAGCAACTTTCCTAAATAACACTTGATGCTGCTGATAAATGAGACTTAGGTAGGGTGCTTTTTCTGTAGGATTCAGACCTGAATGGATCGAGGAGGATACTAGAGCTTCCGTTCCAAAGTACGTGCATTTGAATGATATGCTAAGTAATGCCTTGTGTATCCTTCAAGAGGAAAAGTTCCTGCTATTAGGATAATTTGATGTGCACTTGATGTTTTCTAATATGTTTCAATCAAATAAATCCTTCTTGGAGTTTTTTGTTTTTTGCGGACTTTAGGTAAATTTAAAGGTATTCCATACATTTAAATATGTTTATAAATGACTTTATAAGATCAAGAAAACAGGTTTGTTTAAAAATAAGCGTACAATTCGGTCTCTCTAACATGTCAACTCCATTTTCTCTATACTCAATCTTTGCCAATATATGTCTATAGTTTTCACAATATGTAACAAAAGATAGACATTATTTTGCATTTTTTTTTCACTTCATGCTACAGATTAAGAGTTCCCCACCATCATATTTAGCAATAGAATTATGGTTGTTGAAGGAGGCATCCCATAATTTATTGAACTGTTGCCATATTACTGGTCATGTGTGTTGCTTTTAGTGTTTTTATGTTAGAGAACATAATGATGATCTTCATGGGTATAGCTTTTTGAGAAGGTAGGCATGTTGAAGAAATTGAGTGTATTATTACTGGCTTCTATGAATTGGTACTTACTATGCCATCTCTTTAATTAAATTCCCTTCTGCGATAAGTGTGATAGCTATGCCCAAGTACTTGGGGACCAAAAGGACATTTGTAACTGGTTAAGTTGGAAGATATTTATTTGTATGAGGTGGGTAGGGATAGGATGGACAGGCTATTTTTCTTAGGCACACCCACTGAATTTAAATAGGCAATTGAGATAAATCCTCTTTGGCCCAATATCCTTTTGGGCTGGATCATGCCATTTCACTGTGGTTAGGATGGCTAAGCATGGTGATGGATCATAACTGAGCACAGACAGAGGTCAGTTAGAATGCATGACCAGTCATAGCTGTGTAACTGGGGAACTGATTGTATTCCTGTGACTAACAAAAAAGCCCAATCTTAGAGTAACTGCAGCAATTATAATGAGAATAATAGGAAAACATTTTAAAGTGTTAACTGTGTTCCAGACACTATTCCAAAAATACACACACAGGTGCGTGCATGCGCACACAGGCACACACACACACACGCACACACACACTCATTTAATCCTCCTAATATTATGAGGTAGTGCTATTATTAATATCTGTTTTCTGGATGAGGAAACTGAGGCCCTAACCAGTGAAATAACTTGCTCTGAGTCACATATTAAATAGTTGGTACCCAGGCAACCTTGCCCCAGAGCTTACTTGCACAAGTAGTGACTACACTGTTCTTCTGTTTAGGAGGTGATTAAACTATGGAGCCAGATCTGGCATACCTGCAGAATAGGACTAAAATCTCATAGGTTTTTGGACTTATTAGACAGATTTAAGGTTTTTTACACTTCCTTAGGCTATAGAACAGAACTAATCTTTTAGCCTTAATGTCACTATAACCTAAAAAACAGGGGAAGAGAATTATGATGGTGAACAGAGGTTAGGACACTTATTATAGTTGTTGCCTCATTTATTTAGTTCTTTGTTTCTAAGAGAATAAGCATCTGGCACATAGCAGGTTCCCATTAAATACCTATTAATTTAAAGTTTAAAACAAGGAATGAATGGATAAATGAATCATTGAATACACATGTCTATTTCTTGGAGGTCTAATCATGTCTTCAAAACATTGGCTCAACTGTAATTAGCATATAGTATGTGTGGTCATGTTGCTATAGCAAAATCTTAGTGGAGGATTGAAGAACTCTGCACACTGTGAAAATACGCTGGTACATTAGTTTCAAAATGTATTAGTTTGATTTATTATTGTCATTTTCTGATAAAGAAAGGGGAGTAGTCTCCCCTAAAGTTTGGTGATTAAGTCACTGGCCACCTCTTCTATTTTGGTTGTTGTGGTAATTGATGTTTCCTGGAAATTGTCCCCCCGTTCTATTAATAATGTCAAAGGGGGTTACAGCCATGACTCACTCCAGGAAGTCAGCCATCATTCGCTTCCTCAATCTCACCAAACAGTCCCATGTACAAAATCAACGACTTCTGCAAATGAGTTACTTTACAGCTCTCAAAAAAGTTCTAAAAAACATAGCTTTTGTGTTTCACTCTGTGCTTCCTGCCATGGCAGGGAGTAAAACAAATGTTCACGTTTTGCTTCTTGGTAGTCTCTACATAATTGACCAGTTACGTAACTAGTGTACTCTCAGTCAAGAGAAATCCCACTTGCTGGTTAACAGAAGTCCTCTGGCACTCAGATTTGCAAAGTTAAACCTGGGGACAGTTCATGAACTCCAGTGGAGTCTATGCATCTTAAATCGTGTATACCTGGCTTTATGTTTCTATATTCATTGTATGGCTCACTGTTTAATTAAGTAATGAATACTTTAACTTGTTCAACATGGAACTCCTTATGTCTTGGCACTACTCTGTAGTACACACCATCATAGGCACTGAGGACGTAGTACAGATGCAGTAGCTGCCCTTTGGAACCTTCCACCCTAGTTATTGTTCACTGTATTACCAAGTTAACCACAGGGAAAACAAGTTCAGAGAATACACAGGCTGTGGGCTTGTCCTAAAGGAATCCGTCGATAACTGACGTGTCTCAAGTTGTGCAGGATAAGGTTATTCCACTTAATTCTGTAATTTATTTTGTCTGGAATTCATCTCATCTGTGCCCCACCCTCACAAATACACATAAACACAGAGATGGAACTTAACTGTGCATTTCTTGTGGTACTGAAAATTTTGTACCTTGGATTATCAAAATTTTTGTTCATGTACTATCTCCTCTGCAAGTTCTTTGGTTAGAACCAATGTGTGACACGTCTCTGGATCAGAGGTGTCTTCCTTTCTACCTTTCCCCTTCCCCAGCCTTCCTAGTCTTCTAAGACAGTACCAGATAAATGACAGCCATTTAATATGTTTGGTAAATGCTGTTTATGATCTTAGAAATGTTAGTGAACTTTGCTGAGTTTCAGTGTCCTCTGTTGTAAAAAAGAGAATAATAACAGTTTCTACTTCCTAGGTTGCTGTCAAGGTTAAGTATTATATTTAAAGTTTTTTTTTTTTTTTTTTTTTTTTTTTTTTTGCAGAGATAGGGTCTGGCTTTGTTGCCCAGGCTGGTTTATTCCTGGGCTGAAGTGATCCTTCTGCCTTAGCCTCCCAATGTGCTTGGATTACAGACGTGAGCCACTGTACCTGGGGTACTCAGACACCATTTTAGTCAGTTGTGTATAGTCCCAACCATCCTCTTTGTTCTTTATTAGTGAGATTATTTCATGAAATAGGATCTAAGTGTTAAAGGAAAAGTGTTTTTTCCCCCCTTCTGTAATGCCAGATACAGGATTTCTGATCTGACTTGACCTGGAGTTTGATGGAGGTACTTTGTGGGATTTTTTTATTTGTTTGTTTTTGAGACAGGGTCTTGCTCTGTGGCCCTGGCTGGAGTACAGTGGCACAATTTCCCCTCACTGCAACCTCAGCCTCCCAGGCTCAAATGATTCTTCCGCCTCAGCTTCCCCAGTAGCTGGGACTATAGACAAGGCCTCACTGTGTTACCCAGGCTGGTCTCCTTTTCCCAGGCTCAAGTGACTCTCCCACCTTGGCCTCCCAAAAGTGCTGGGATTACAGGTGTTAGCCATTGCGCCAGACCTGATGAGGTACTTCGTGAGGTTTAACATGCCAGATTTTTTAACCCAGATCCTGTTTGAATATATCTGGAGATATTCTGAGGCATCCAACCTTCTTTTTATTTCAAGTTGTGATGTATTTTAAGGGAAACCAGGCAATCATCTATAATGCAGTGTTTCTCAACTAGGTGATTTTTGCCCTTTGAGGGTATATGTGTGAAGACGTTTTTGGTTGTGTGGAGGGGGAGGTGATGGCCAGATTTACTACTGCCATCTAGTGATTAGTGGCCAGGGATTCTACTAAAGATCCTACAGTTCACAGGACAGTCCCCTGTCTCCCCTAATAACAATTACCAGACTCAAAATGTCATTCATAATAAGGTGGAGAAACCTTGCTGTAAATAAATGAGACTTATTCTGATGTTCACTAAAGTCAGAAAAAAAAGAAGGCTTTAAGAAAACCCTAATTTTAAACATATTTCTAAAAGTTTAATATCATCCTAGTGATCATGTGGAATTGCAGTAGTAGTTGAGAGAGGTTATCTTTACTCTTGAAACCAAGGCAAAAAAATTAGGTGGGGAATTAAGTTTAAGAAAACTGGCTAGGCATGGTGGCTCATGCCTATAAATTCCAGCATTTGGCCCAGTGTGGTGGCTTATGCCTGTAATCCCAGCATTTGGGAGACTGAGGCAGGTGGATCACCTAAGGTCAGGAGTTCAACACCAAACCCTGGCCAACATAGTGAAACCCCATCTCTACTAAAAATACAAAAAATTAGCCGGGTATGGTGGTGGGCGACTGCAATCTCAGCTGCTTGGGAGGCTGAGACAGGAGAATCATTTGAACCCAGGAGGCAGAGACTGCAGTGAGCTGAGATCATGTCACTGCATTCCAACCTGGGCAAAAGAGAGTGAGACACCGTCTCTAAAAAAAATCAGTTGGGCATTGCTGTGGGTGCCTGTAATCCCAAGTACTCGGGAGGCTGAGGCAGGAGAATCGTTTGAACCTGGGAGGCAGTGGTTATAGTGAGCCAAGATCATGCCAATGTACTCTAGCCTGGGCAACAGAAGGAGACTCTGTCTCAATTAAAAAAAAAAAAACTATTAAGAGTCTTACTGTGGTATGAATATAAAAATGCTTCTCTTTTATTTATTTGTGTTTTGAGGCAGAGTCTGTTGCCCAGGTTGGTGTGCAGTGGTGAGATCTTGGCTCACTGCAGCCTCCACCTCCTGGGTTCAAGCAATTCTCCTGCCTCAGCCTCCTGAGTAGCTGGGATTACGGGCATGCACCACCAAGCCCGGCTAATTTTTCTATTTTTAGTAGAGATGGGTTTTCACCATGTTAGTTGGGCTGGTTTCTAACTTCTGACCTTGTGATCTGCCTGCCTCAGCCTCCCAAAGTGCTGGGATTACAGGCGTGAGCCACTGTGCTCAGCCCATAAGAATGCTTTTCTTACTACTGTTCTCACAGTCTGAAGACGCCTGCTCACTTAATATCCTATCCTATATGCAATCATGTAAGTATACTCTTACTAGCATCCTTAATTTTCCTGGCACGAGTTTTTCAGTCTTTGGCCTCTGTTCCTAAATGCAGGATACCCATAGGTCTAGACAAAGTAATATATTGACATTGGATCAATTTCCAATAGAAATTATAAAGCATAGCTTAGCCTTCAATACTTAGAATCTTGATATATCTCTAACCCAGGGGTTGGCAAGCTACTGTTGTTTTTGTATGACTTCTGAGCTAAAGACTAGCCTGTAAAATGTAAGGTATTTATTATCTGGCCCTTTACAGAAAGAAAAATTGCTGTTCCTTGTTCTATTCTTGTCTGAATCCCATTTTTCCTCTCCCCTTATCAACTCCCACTGGAAGTCTTGGAAACTAATTCTTCTGTTGGCCTCTCTGACACTGCTCTCTCCCCATCTTTGCATCTGGTCCTTCCCCTTCCACCTGTTTACCCCATGATTTCATTGCAGCCGTCTTGTAATTCTGCCCCTCCTACTAGTAATCTCACCCAGAACTAGTCACTCCCTTGTGCTGATGACTCTTAAATTTATAATTAAAACAGCCCAATTTCTAGACACCTATTAGACATAACCATCTGAATAGTTCCCAGATGTTTACAGCTCTAAATGAGTATGTTTAAAGCACATGCTCTGAAGGCATCCTTGACTGTACGTGCCCACTCCTCTGATTACCTCCCAAACATGTAAATACACATTCACTCTCTCCACACAGATCCACTTGGCCTTTAAATCTTTATGGTTTCTCTGACATTTCCCTACTGTACTCCTATTCCATCAAGACCACTGGTGCTGTGCCTAGAATCCTTCCTAGATTCTCCCGTTTGACCTCTTCAGTATCTCTTTCCTTCCTCATCTATACTATTGTTTCCTTAAAAAGAGGAAGGAGAATGACATGATTTGAACTTTTTATGCACATAGTCCATCCTCCTTAAGGAAATACAGGAAATTTTTTATAAAATGGCCACGGTTTACCAGCAGCCATTCTCTCCCCTATGTCCCCTTCAGTGTACTCATCATACCCTATTATTCTCAAACACTAGGAATTTTCCACCTCGAGTCTTTATGCATGCTGTTCTCTTTATAGGTTCCCTATCTTCCTTACAACTCCTTAGAGGCCCAATGCCAGTGTCATATCTTTGGCTCTCTGACTTCACTATGCAGAATTAATTGCCCTTTTCTCTCCACATAAAAAGCCAGGTATTTTAAAGGCACCCAATCATTCTAAACCCATTAATTTCCTGTTCTAATTGCTTTAGTTAACAGCTTCTTGAGTTGAGGTAAATGTGGTGAATATGTTTCCAAAAGAAGAAATATGAAAATATTTCAAGTATTGGCAGCAGTGTCAAAATAATTAGCATCCCAATATGATTAAAGAACAGCTTTCACTTGAGTATATATAAGTTCTAGGATGACAGTTAAACATAACGTCATGATTATACAGTTTGACAATAGCAGTAGCTGGGAAGGTTTTTTAAGGTAAGAATGAGCTTTAAAAAAAATTGGGGGTGGGAAGGTGGGGCCTGGCTCCGTGGCTCAGGCCTGTAAACTCAGCACTTCGGGAGGCCACGGCGGGTGGATCACCTGAGTTCCAGACCAGACTGGCCAACATGATGAAACCCTGTTTCTACTAAACATATAAAAATTAGCCAGGTGTGGTGGCAGGCACCTGTAATCCCATCTACTTGGGAGGCTGAGGCAGGAGAATCGCTTCAACGCAGGATGGAAAGGTTGCAGTGAGCCAGGGTTGCGCCAGTTAATGCTAGCCCCACAGTTCATTTTTTTTTCTGCAAGTAATATATCTGTACCTGGAATTAAAAGAAAAAAATAAGTCACAAAGCTTTGTTTAGAAAGTTGAGTTAATTTTCTAATCTCTTGGTCCTTTAATCAAATCAAACTCTGATCTTTGCTTAAGATCCTATGTATAGGCAAGTATAAATTTGGCTTCCAGTTGAAACTTTCTAAAGTAGCCTCAGTTTACCTGACCCCTTACCACTTATTTTCTCATTGTTCTGACTTTACCTCTTTTGAAATGGCCTGCCGCTTCCTAGTCTCGGCCTTTGACTATCTTGTTTTCTCTATTTAAAAGAGGCTTCCCTAGTGTTTTTTAAAATGTATCTAACTACTGCAAGTCTCTGCTTAGACGTCACTTTCTCCAGGAAGCCTCCCTTAATATCCCAAATTTATGTTAGGTGTCCGTCCTTATTGCTCCCATATCACCATAAACTATAACATTAAAATATTATAATTTTCAGGTGACTTGTCTGTCTTCTCCCACTTTATTTGAAACTCTTTGAAGGAGGGATTGTTTGTCTTCTTGTTCACTTTATAAATTATGTTCTCATTATCTCTTAGGTCACTGGTATGTGGTGTTTGGTGAATGTTTTTGGGAATGAATGTTTATATTTTTATTTGTTTTTTTGGTTTTTAAAACTTTTTCTTTTATTTATTATTTTCTTTCTCTTTTTAAAAATTTAATTGTTTGTTTTGTGTGAATGAGTGTTGACAAGTTTGGATTACAGCTGAGCGCAGTGACACATGCTTGCAGTCCCAGCACTTTGGGATGCCAAGGCAGGCAGATCACTTGAGCTCAGGAGTTCGAGACCAGCCTGGGCAACATGGTGAGACCCTGTCTCTACAAAAAATACAAAAATTAGCCAGACACGGTGGGACACACCTATACTCCCAGATACTTGGTGGGGCTCAGGCAGGAAGATAACTTGAACCCAGGAGGCTGAGGCTGGAGTGAGCTGAAATCGCACCACTGCACTCCAGCCTGGGTGACAAAGTGAAACCCTGTTTCAAAAATAATAAAAGTTTGGATTACATTATTTTATTAAAATAGATTAACATAGCTGGGTGTGGTGGCTCACACCTGTAATCCCAGCACTTTGGGATTCTGAGGTGGGTAGATCACTTGAGGTCCAAAGTTTGAAACCAGCCTGGCCACCATGGT
Source organism: Cacajao melanocephalus (assembly GCA_963573385.1). Lineage (NCBI taxonomy): Eukaryota > Metazoa > Chordata > Mammalia > Primates > Pitheciidae > Cacajao > Cacajao melanocephalus. The sequence goes on from CAUYLG010076237.1 coordinate 70,532, forward strand.
GAAACCCCGTCTCTATTAAAAGTATAAAAATTAGTCAGGCGTGGTGGCACGTGCCTGTCATTCCAGCTACTTGGGAGGCTGAGGCCGAAGCAGGAGGATTGCTTGAGTCCAGGAGGTGGAGGTTGCGGTGAGCCAAGATCACACCACTACACTCCAGCCTGGGTGACAGAGCGAGACTCTGTCTCAAAAAAATAAGTAAATAAAAATAAAATATATTACTATGATTTAAGAACTTCTGCACTTCAGCATTAGTATAAAGACTTTAATCCTGGCTGGGCATGGTGGCTCACACCTATAATCTTAACACTTTGGGAGGCCGAGGCAGAAGGATTGCTTGAACCCATGCGTTCAAGACCAGCCTGGGCAACATAAAGAGACCTCATCTCTACAAAAGATACAAAAATTCACCTCTACAAAGAACAAAAAAATTAACCACGTGTGGTGGCACACGCCTGTAGTCCCAGCTACTTGGGAGGCTGAGATGGGAGAGTCATTTGAGCCCAGGAGGTTGAGGCTAGTGCTATGATTGTGCCACTGCACTCTAGACTGGGCAACAGAATGAGACCCTATCCATATAAAAATAAAGACTTTAATCCTAAAGGTTGACACATCTATTTTAGACAGCATATGTTGGTTCAAGTCATCCTTTATTATTTTTTTAAGATGGACTCTTTCTCTGTCACTCAGGCTGGAGTGCAGTGGCACGATCTCAGCTCACAGCAACCTCAGCCTCCTGAGTAGCTGGGATTATAGGTGCCCACCACCATACCGGGCAAATTTTAGTCTGTTAATAGAGAGGGAGTTTCACCTTGTTGGCCAGGCTGGTCTCCAACTCCTGACCTCAGGAGATCCACCTGCCTTGGCCTCCCAAAGTGCTGGGATTACAGGCGTGAGCCACCGTGCCCGGCTTCAAAGACATCTTTTAAAAGTCAAAGATTTAAAGTATGAAGGGATCTCCATGTTTACCTATTCAAGATTACCACATAGCACAGAATCAGCTGTATTCTTAGATTTTGTTGTACTGTTAAAGAAAATACAATATTGTAAAAATAGTATATGGAAAAATACTCTAATCCTACTATTTTCATCTTTTTTCTTCTAATCTTTGTCCCTAGTAAAGACAACTTTGAATTCTGCTTTTTATGTTTTACACTTGTATATGTGAGCATTTATCATGTTGCTGCCTAGTCTATATTACATAGTATTGTTGAACTGTGTTAACTGTAATACTGTAACTCTAATACTTATTTACTTGTGTTTAATTACATGATATTTTATAAAGTTGGTAAACCAAGCTTTAACTATTTCCTCATTGTTCAACATTTTTTATTATTTTCTAATTTTGTCCAATTAGACATTAAATGGTAGAGTAAATCGCTAAATGGATTGAATATATAACTGGCATAAATACAGACTCATTTTAATTTGCATCTCTTTAATAGCTAGAAAAGTTCAATATTTTTTCATGTGTGTTTACTTTTTCCCACTTTTCCATCTTGTGTGAATTCTTGTTTATTGAGCAATTTATTGTCATTTTGGTTTTAAGGTCTTTATATTATCTACATTTCAATCCTTTGTCATTTTTCCCATTCTGTTACTTTTCTTAGAGTTTTATTATTTCTCAAGGAAGAGAGAGTCAACATTTTAAATGACTGGATCAGTCTTTTTATTTCTTCTGCCACTCAACAAATTCAAATGAATCATTCCCTTATAGATCCATCTGGAGTTTGTGTTATAAAGGATTTAGATTTTCTAAATTGTTACTCAGTTTTCTTTACACCAAGACAGTTTAAGTTTTTAGATTGAGAGAGTTTCTAGTAGGTGAGGAATAGCCCAAGGAGGCAGAGGCCACACTAGGGTGGTAGAAAGGTGGTTTATGTGCCCAGAATCAGTCCACAGACCCTCCAAGCAAGACAAGGAGTTACAACTGCCTCAGTGCCCCCCAGTGACCATCAGACTACTCCTGTGTCCCTTCAGAACTTATGTTCATTTTAACCTCATTTCAACCCATACCAAAATATTAAGGGGAAAGAGGTGGGAAGACTGCTATATAACATGCTCTTAGAGATGGCTAATGGATAATCTAAGCTTACCTTAGATTAACACCTCCTAGCAGCTGGGGATAAGGGTAAGATGGTATGTCTTACCTCCTGAAAGAAAACTTTTGAAAGGCAGCTGTGATTTGTTTGAAAGTTCTTATGTTAAATTTAAATTTGCCTCCTTCGTAACTTTGTACATTATTTTTGTTTTGCCTTCTGAAATAAGACTATTTAACTCTTATGAGGAATGGCAGTTTGGGATGCTAGAAATCTAGAAGTAAAGATACTGTTCAGGAGCATCTGGGTCCTGACCCTTCTCAATCCCCATGAGGATGTGAGCTCAGTATCAGAGGGTTCATTTCTGGAATCAAGAATCTGTTATTACTTTTTCTTTCTTTTTTGAGACAGAGTCTTGTTCTGTCACCCAGCCTGGAGTACAGTGGTATGATCTCAGCTCACTGTAACCTCTGCCTCCCAGACTCAAGCAATCCTCCCACCTCAGCCTCCCAAGTAACTGTGACTACAAGTGTGCACCACCATGCCTAGCTAATTTTTTTTGCCCCCCTGTAGAGACAGGGTTTCAACATGTTTCCCAGGCTGGTCTTGAACTCCTGGGCTCAAGCGATCCTCCTACCTCAGACTCAAAAAATGCTGGGATGACAGGCGCAAAGCTACCACGCCTGGCCTGTTACTGCTTTTGATAAATTAATCTGCTTTTAAGGTATTTGAGTGTGTTTGTATCTGTTCAGGTGTTTCCTCTTCCCACCAATCTGTAGTTCAACAAAAACAATGTAGTCCACTTCTACTAATAGCCCCACAAATTCTGAAGTTAGCTGTTCACTCTTTTTAGTTGGTTTCAGTGTTGATATTTAAAGCAGTTTCAGATACATTGCTATTCAAGTTTCTCTCTAGACAAAATTCCAATTGATCAGTCAGTATGGCTCCTTTATATTTGGTGTCTGTGTGATATTTATTTTGTTAGTATTTAAAAGAATAATTGATAATACATTTCCTTTTCTAAAGTCTAGAAATAGTTGAAAATTACTTAGTTACTTAGAAAATACTATTTTAACAAGCAATTCTAAATCTCTTTTAGAACAATTATATGATGGCTATGATGAAGAGTATGATTGTCCCATTTTAGATGAAGACAGAGTAAGTATGACTTTTTCACAAAGCATGCATTTGTTGAATTTAATAGGAAAGTTGACTTCAGTTTTCTTAAGCATTTTTTTTTTAACTTTTCTTACAGGTAGTTGATGAGTTAGATAACCAAATGAGAGAAGGTGGAGTTATTGTTGATTACCATGGTTGTGATTTCTTCCCTGAACGCTGGTTTCATATAGTTTTTGTGCTGAGAACAGATACCAATGTATTGTACGAAAGACTTGAAACAAGGTAAGAAAAGAAAAACATCAGATTCTTAAAGCATAATATCAACTTTTATTCAGATTCCTGAAATTGGCCAGTAGTACCATGATAAAGGGTTTTTGGTTTTTGTTTTTTTTGAGACAAAGTCTCCCTCTGTCAACCTGGCTAGAAGGCAGTGGTGTGATCTCGGCTCACTACAACCTCCACCTCCCTGGTTCAAGCAAGTCTCATGCCTCAGCCTCCTGACTGAGACCACAGGTACATGCCACCATGCCTGGCTAATTTTTGTATTTTTTGTAGAGATGGGGTCTCGCCATGTTGCCCAGACTGGTCTCAAACTCCTGGGCTCAAGCAATCTGCCTACCTCGGCCTCCCAAAGTTCTGGGGTTACAGGTGTGAGTCACAGCACCCAGCTAATAAAGGGTTTTATTTGAAAATATGACTACTTTAAAATATGGGCAGTACTTTCTGAGTAAATTAATACCTCAACTGACAAATCTGATTGAGCAAAATGTGCTCTGTAGAAACCCTATTTAGCCATGCTTTTTCTTTGATGTAAAAACGCTTGCTGGGAAAACAGCCAAATCCCTAACATACTCTTTGCTTACTGACTGTACCGCCTCAATTTATCCCCGCATCAGGAATGGGAAAGCTTATGAAAAACTAATAAAATAAACCAGCGTTTCACAATCTTTACCAGATACCTGAGTTAAACCCACAAATGGAGCATCAGATTTAATGCAGAAGAACCAGTAAAGAGAAACTTTCAGGGAAGTCTTTCCGCCCCCCACTGTCTTTTGATCAAAGCTGTGAGAATATGGGCATTCTAGAGAAATTAGAGGGCAATCTCAGAAAGGAAAGCTCCAGAATTTTGCTTAAGGTCAGAGACAGAATTTGTGGTTTCCACTGATTAGAGTCAACTTTGACTAACCACTATTGTTTGGGATACTTGTAAAATCCTTGCACAGAATAGTAGGGTAGCAAATATACATATAGAAGAAGTTAAATTGGGGCTAGACCTAAAACTTACTTTCTTTAGGCAGTGAAAAGCCATTAAAAGTTTTGGGGCAGAGAAGTCATAGAGACTATATGGTACATATATATGGTACCTATGCCTTTTTTCAATCAAGACAAATTAAAATTTTGATTAAAAAGTTACTGTTTTACATATATAGCCAAGGGTATGACTAAAGTATGAAAAAAACTATGAGAGAGCTAGTTAGTATTTTTAACTATTGAAAAGGTTATAAAAAAGTAACAGCTTTAGGCTGGGCATGGTTGAGTGGTCGTGGGGAGGCAGGACGGCTCACATCTCACACCTATAATCCCAGCAATTTGGGAGGCTGAGCCAAGATGATTGCTTGAGCCCTGGAGTTTGAGACCAGCCTGGGCAACATAGCAAGACCCCGGTCTCTACAAAAAAATAAAAAATGTAGCCAAGTGTGGTGGCATGCACCTGTGGTCCCAGCTACTTTGGAGGCTGAGATGGGAGGAATGCTTGAGCTTAGGAGGTTGAGGCTGCAGTGAGCCATGATTGCACAACTGCATTCCAGCCTGTGTGACAAAGCAAGACCCTGTCTCAAAAACAGCAACCAAAAAACAAAAATAATCTACCTTATTGAGATTTAATTTACATTCACCCATTTAAAGTACATAATTCAGGTTTTCCAGTTTTATGGATACATAATAGGTGTAGTTGTTCCATTGTTTTGTATATTAAAAAGTTGTACAATCATTACCGCAACCAATTTTAGAAAATTTTTGTCACCCCAAAAGAAACTCCATACCCAGTAGTAGTCACTCCCCACTTAACCCTCAGTTCCCCAGCCCTAAGCAACCAGTCATCTACTTTCTATCTTTATGGATCTGTCTATATTAGACATTTCATATAAATGAAATCATACAGGATATGGACTTTTATGTCTATCTTGTTTCAATTAGTATGTTTTCAAGGTTCATTTGTGTTGTAGCATGTACCAGTACTTCATACATTTTTATTGCCAGATACTATTCTCTAGTATGGATATATCATTTTTTAAATACATTTATCAGGTTGTGGACATTTGGGTTGTTTCTACCTTTTGGCTGTTACGAATATTGTATCTATAAACATTTTTGCACATGTGTTTGTGTGGACATCATGTGTTTATTTCTCGTTTATATATCTAGGAATTGAATTGCTGAGTAATATGGAAACTTTTTATTTGACCCTTTGAATAACTGCCAAATTGTTTTCCTTAGTGGCTGCATCATCTCATATTCACATTATCTGTGTATGAGAGTTCTAATTTCTCCACATCCTCACTAACACCTGTTGTTCATCTTTTGGTTATAGTCATCCATGTGAATTGTAATTTTGATTTGCATTTCCTTGATCGCTAGAGAGGCTGAACATCTTTTCATGTGCTTATTAGACAGTTGTGTATCTTCCTTGGAGAAATACTCAGAACCTTTGCTCAGGTTTTAATTGGGTTACACATCTTTTTATTACTAAGTTATGGGAGTTCTGCTAAAAATTCATTGGGAACTTACTGAACAGTTGACAGATTGTGGGGAGGAAAATTCAGACAAATCTAAATGTTGGGCTCGTAATCCTTAGTTAACCCTAGTGTCAATAAACTTTATCGTATAAACAGGTATCAGTCTTTCCTCTCTAGGTGAAGAGACCATGCTAAGTGTCTTTCTGTAATTTTTTATGTATTTGAAAGTGTCCAGTTTCTGGTATGTTTCTAAAACTCCAGTTAATGCCACTTACTTTTCTTTTCGTTTGCTTAACCTCCCTGCCTTCTAGGGGTTATAATGAGAAGAAACTAACAGACAATATTCAGTGTGAGATTTTTCAAGTTATTTATGAAGAAGCCACAGAATCCTACAAGGAAGAAATCGTGCATCAGCTGCCCAGCAATAAACCAGAAGAGCTAGAAAATAATGTAGATCAGATCTTGAAATGGATTGAGCAGTGGATCAAAGATCATAACTCTTGACTTACAAGGCTAGCTACTTTATAATCATGCTTGTTGATATCTCTCTGCCAACATCATAGAAATTGTTCAGGTATCAGTAACACTTAATTAAAATCACCTTGCAGGACTAGCAGGTGGATCGTATATAGGTTTTTGCCTGTGTTTCTTTTTCTCCATGAGAAAGCTAAACATCTGAAATATAATGAATATAGCATTATTAAGGACTGAGGCAAAAACTGTGTTTTTAATACTTAAATTGCTAAAGATAAATAAATCTGACAAAATGGGTGGATATCTTTTTATTACAGAAAAAAATACAGATGATCACTTAAAACTAAAGATAAAGCATCAGAGTATTCCTTTTTTCTTTCTTTACATTAGAGAAAAAGGGAAGTGTTGTACTCTATACAAAATTCAAAAGGTATAAAAAGTGTTGAAAAGTTAGATCTCCCTTCCAGACCACCCTGTTCCCAGGCACCACAGGTTCCTTCCCTTTAGGAAATAATGTTACTGGTTTCCCGTATGTCTTTTCAGATGTTTTATGCCTGCACAGTATATATATATGTGTGTGTGTACATTTTTAAAAGAATATAATAATAGTATATTGTGCACACTATTCTGTACCTTTTTTCACTTAATATATTTCATCTTCTTAGTATATCTTATATATCATCTTATATATCATCACATATATCATCTCAGTACAGACCTCCCTGTTCTTTTTTTTTAGTTGAGATGTACATATCATACGATAAAATTTACCACTTTAAAGTATATAATCAGAACCTGGTATGGTGGCTTATGCCTGTAATCCCAGCAACTGGGGAGGCTTAGGTGGAGAATGGCTTGAGGCAGGAGTTCAAGACCAGCCTGGGCAATATAGTGAGACCTTAGACTCTAAAAATAGACATAAATAAAATTTACAATCCATTGGCTTTTATCTTATTAACAAGGTCATGTAACTGTCACCACTGTGGGGGAAGCAGTGATGCTAAAGGGAAATCGTATACCCTTCAGCAATCACTCTCCGTTCTTTCCTCCTCATCCCCTTACAGTCACTAGTCTACTTTCTGTCTCTATGGTTTGTGTATTCTGGATATTTCATATCAATGGGATTATGCAATATGTGGCCTTTTGTGTCCCGTTTCTTTCACTTAGCATAGTGTTTTCAAAGTTCATACAAGTTGTAGCATGTACCAATATCTCGTTCCTTTTATGGTTGAATAATATTCCATTATATGGTTATACCACATTTTGCTTATGGTTTCCATCACTTGACAATTAGGTTGTATCCACTTTGGGTACTGTGAAGTAGAATACATAATAGTAGCATACTATGAGCATTCATGTACAAGATTCTGTGTGGATGTATGTCTTCAGTTTTCTTAGGCATATACTTGGGAGGGGAATTGCTGGGTCATAGAACAACTGTGTTTTAACTTTTTGAGGAAATGCCAAACTGGTTTTCAAAGTGCTTGCAGCATTTTATGTTCCCACCATCAATGTATTAGGGACTCAGTTTCTTCACATTCTTGCCAATACTCGTTACAGTCTATCTGTTGATTTTTACCATTTCAGCGATTTTTGTTAGGGTAAATGTTTGAACTTACTTCACTTGCAGGCATGACGGGGGTGAGGTCTCTCTCTCTCTCTACATGGGCCACTCCCAGGATCTGGTCACAATAAACCACCACAGGGAGCAAAGCTTCAGTCCTAGACCACCAGATGGGACTTCCTCCTGCAGCTGCTTAACCTCTCACTACCAGCTTTCCTTCTGCAGTTTCTTCCACTGCTCTCTCTTGGCAAAGTAAACAGGATAAACTGCCTTCTCAGAAAGGTGCCAGTCACCTAAGTACCACTCCAGAGACTCATAACAGCACTCATAGCTCTCATAGGAAGTACTCCTGGAAAGTCAGGGAAAAGAAGGGCTGTGAATGCTGATGGTACCAGAATTCCTCTGCCTGCCTCAGCAGTGGAGTAGCCTATTATTTAGCCTGATATATCCATTATATCCTGTTCTTTCCTATGCTTTCAAACTCGGCTGTCATCAAACAAGCAAAGTACCATTATTTGTCTCTGGATGTACCGTGGCTTGAAGTGCTGCAGCACCTGCTTACAAAGCAGCAACACCTTCTGCTTATGGGTCAAGTAGGTCCTCTATCACCGAGAACACCATGACTGCCTGCTCCCATCTTTTTTATTATAACCATACTATTGGGTGAGTAGTCATATCACATTTTTGGTTTTGATTTACATTTCTCTAATGATTAATGATGTTGAGCATCTTTTCTTGGGCCTAATGGTTTATCTCCTTTGGATCCCTCATCTTTTTTTTTTTTTTATAAGATGGAGTTTCACTCCTGTTGCCCAGGCTGAAGTGTAATGGCACGATCTTGGCTCACCACAACCTCTGCCTCCCAGGTTCAAGCGATTCTTCTGTCTCAGCCTCCCGAGTAGCTAGGATTACAGGCATGTGCCACCACACCCATCTAATTTTGTATTTTTAGTAGAGACTGGGTTTATTCATGTTGGTCAGGCTGGTCTCGAACTCCCGACTCAGGTGATCTGCCTGCCTTGGCCTCCCAAAGTGCTGGGATTACAGGTGTGAGCCACTGCACCCAGCCTCATCTTTTTAATGTTTGCATAAAATGCCATTAATGAGGCTGGCTCATGCCTGTAATCACAACACTTTGGGAGGCTGAGATGGGTGGATCACCTTAGGTCACGAGTTGGAGACCAGCCTTACCAACATGGTGAAACCCCATCTATACTAAAACACAAAAATTAGCGGGGGCGTGGTGGCAGGTGCCTGTAATCTCAGCTACTTGGGAGGCTAAGGCAGGAGAATTGCTTGAACCTGGGAGTCGGAGGTTGCAATGAGCTGAGATCACATCATTGCACTCCAGCCTGGGCAATAGGAGTGGAACTCCATCTCAAGAAAAAAAAATTTTTTTTAAATGCCATTAATGATATGCCAAGTACCCAGGCACTGTGGCTCGCACCTGTAATCCTAGCACTTTGGGAGGCTGAGGCAGGCAGATGGCTTGACCCCAGGAGTTTGAGACCAATTGACCAACATGGCGAAACCCTGTTCCTAAAAAAAATTTTTTTTAAATAGTCCAGGCACAGTAGCTCACGCCTATAAGCCCAGCACTTTCGAAGGCCAAGGTGGGAGGATCACTTAAGCTCTGAATTCAAGACCAGCCTGGGCAACATAGTGAGACCTTGTCTCTATTAAAAAAAGAAAGAAAGAAAGAAAAAAGAGGCTGGGCACAGTGACTCATGCCTATAATCCCAGCATTTTGGGAGGCCAAGTCAGGTGGATCACTTGAAGTTAGGAGTTCAAGACCAGTTTGGCCAACAAGGTGAAATCTTGTCTCTACTAAAAATACAAAAATTAGCCAGGCATGGTGGTGCATACCTGTAATCCCAGCTACTAGGGAGGCTGAGGCAGGAGAATTGCTTGAACCCAGGCAGCAGAGGTTGCAGTGAGCTCAGATTGCACCACTGCACTCCAGCTTGGGCAATGGAGTGAGACGCTGTCTCAAAAATAAATAAATAAAAATAAAAAATAGCCAGGCATCGTGACGTACGCCTGTAGTCCTGGCTACTCAGGAGGCTGAGGCAGGAGGATCACCTGAGCCTGCGGAGGTTGAGGCTGCAGTGAGCTGTGATTGAGCCACTGCACTCTATCTTGGGCGACAGAACTAGAGCTTGTCTCAAGAGAAAAGAAATGACATGTTTGATTTAATCAGTCCTTTACTGATGGACATTTAGGTTGTTTCCAGCTTTTTACTATTACAATGATGCAAGAATAATAAAGACTAAATATATTACTATGCCACAAACTTCTAAACACATTTCAAAAGTGAATTCTTTATCCACATGACCACTCTCTGTGGTAGGTATTATTATTATTTCCATTACAGGTAATGTAACCAAGGCACAGATGAGTTAAGTAACTTATCCAAGATTATAGCTAAAAAGTATTAGCTTCAGGGTTCTATCTTAGGCAGGCTTTCACCCACTAAGTTGTGCTGCCTAGTGCATATGCAGTTATGCGTATGAGCAAGTTTATCAGTTGAGTAAATTCCCAAAGATAAATTGTACGCAAATGTAACATTTAGTAGACTTTTTTTTTTTTTTTGAGACAGGCTCTTGCTGTGTCACCCAGGCTGGAATGCAGTGGCGCCATCATAGCTCACTGCAGCCTCAACCTCCTGGGCTCAAATGATCCTCCCACCTCAGCCTCCAGAGTAGCTAGTGAAACCCTGTCTGTACAAAAAATATATACATTATGCCAGTGGTTCGTGCCACTGCACTACAACCTGGACAACAGAGTGAGACTCCATCTCAAAAAAAAAAAAGAAAAACCAACAAAAATTAGCTGGGTGTTGTGGCATGTGCCTGTAATCCCAGCTACTCAGGAGACTGAGGTGGGAGGATCGCTTACACCCAGGAAGTTTAGGCTGCAGTGAGCTGAGATCGCACGACTGCACTCCAGCCTGAGCAACAGAGTGAGACACCATCTTAAAAAAAATACAAAGGCTGGGCACGGTGGCTTACGCCTGTAATCCCAGCACTTTGGGAGGTTGAGGCGGGTGGATCATGAGGTCAAGAGATTTGAGACCATCCTGGCCAACTTAGTGAAACCCCATCTCTACTAAAAATACAAAAAATAGCTGAGCATGGTGGCAGGCACCTGTAATCCCAGCTACTCAGGAGGCTGAGGCAGGAGAATCACTTGAACCAAGGAGGCGGAGGTGTCAGTGAACCAAGATCACACCACTACACTCCAGCCTGGGGACAGAGCAAGACTCCGTCTCCTAAATGAATGAATTAATTAATTAATGAACAAACCATCGACTGGGTGCTATGGCTCACACCTGTAATCCCAGTACTTTGGGAGGCCGAAGTGGGTGGATCACAAGGTCAGGAGATCGAGACCATCCTGGCCAACATAGTGAAACACTGTCTTTACTAAAAATACAAAAATTATCTGGGCATGGTGGCATGCGCCAATAGTCCCAGCTACTCAGGAGGCTGAGGTAGGAGAATCACTTGAACCCGGGAGGCAGAGGTTGCAGTGAGCCGAGATTGGGCTATTCCACTCTAGCCTGGTGACAGAGTGAGACTCCGTCTAAAAAAAAAAAAAAAAAAAAAGACAGAAAAGAAATTAGGCCTGGTGGTACACATCTGTAATCCCAGCTACTGAGGAGGCTGAGGCATGAGAATTGCTTGAACCCAGGAAGTGGAGATTGCAGTGAACCAAGATCATGCCACTGGACTCCAGCCTGGGCAACAGAGCAAGACCCTGTTTAAAAAAAACAAAAAGAAAGAAAAAAGAAAAGAAAAAAGAAATCCACACATGGGCACATTTTAAAAAATGTTTTCTTTTTAAAGTTTTTTTTTTTCTACCTGAACCTGACAGTAGTTGATGGGCCATTTTTTTTAATTTTGAGACAGGCTCTTGCTTTGTCACCCATGCTGGAGTGCCATGGCATGCTCTTTGCTTACTGCAGCCTCAATCTCCCTAGGCTCAGGTGATCCTCCCACCTTAGCTTCCAAGTAGCCTGCCAGTACACCTGCCTAATTTTTAAATTTTGTGTAGAGATGAGGTTTCACCACATTGCCCAGGCTGGTCTGGAACTCCTGGGCTCAATCAATCCTGCTGCCTCAGCCTCCCAAAGTGTTAGGGTTACTGGTGACAGCCACTGAGCCCTGTGGCAATTTTTGATGGAAGTCCAAAGGCAAATCAATGGGGGAAAAATAATCTTTCAACAAGTGAAAAATTTTAGTGCCTTGGCTTAGGCAAGGATTTTTCTGATAGGACACAAAAAGCACAAACCATAAAGGGATCGATACACTGGACTTCAGCAAAATTCATAACTCTTTCTCTCTTCAAAAGACAATGTTAAGAAAATGAAATCAAAGATCCAGGGCAGTGGTGCTCACCCTAGTCCCAACGACTCCCAGCTACTAGGGAGGCTGAGAAAGGAGGATTTCTTGAGCCCAGAGTTCATGGTTGTAGTGAAGTCCCTATGAATAGCTACTGCATGCAAGCCTGGGCAACACAGCAAGATCCCTTCTCCACAAATGTTTAGAAAGAACGAAATGAAAGCATAAACCACAGATTGGGGAAAATGAAAAATGAACATCTAATATCAGGTTTGTAACAATAAGAAAACAATTTGATTTAGAAAGATCAACAAAATTGGCACACCTTAATCTAGATTAATGGAAAAGAGAAGGGAGGTGATATCACTACTAACTACAGAAATCAAATGGATTATAAAGGAAAATTATAAACAACTGTATGCCAACAAATTAGATAATGTATATTAAATGGACAAATTCCTAGAAATTCACATACTTCTGAAACTGATTCAAGAAGAAATACAAATTATGAATAGACCTATAACAAGAAAAGATAATAAATTAGTAATTTTAAAATTTCCTACACTGAGAAGTCCAGGAACAGATGGCTTCACTGGTGATTTATTTTAATTAATTAATTAAATTTTTTTTTTGAGATGGAGTTTCGCTCTTGCTGCCCAGGCTAGAGTGCAGCGGCGTGACCTTGGCTCACTGCAACCTCCGCCTCCCGATTCAAGCAATTCTCCTGCCTCAGCCTCCTGAGTAGCTAGGATTATAGTATCCACTACCATGCCCAGCCAATTTTTGTATTTTTAGTAGAGATGGGGTTTCACCAAGTTGGCAAGGCTGGTCTTGAATTCCTGACTTCAGGTGATCCACCCGCCTCAACCTCCCAAAGTGCTGGGATTACAGGAGTGAGCCACTGGGCCCGGAGATGTTTTTTTAATTAATAAAGAAAAGAGCTCATAATTTCACAGGCTATAAGGAAGTATGGCTGTGGAGGCCTCAGGAAACTTATAATCATGGTAGAGGGCCAAGGAGAAGCAGGCACGTCTTACATGGCCAGAGCAGAAAAAAGAGAGAATTTTATCTGGTGAATTTTATTAAATGTTTAAAAAAGAGCTAATATCAATTATTTTAAAATCTCTCCCAACAAATAGAAGATGAGGGAATAATTCCCAACACATATTAAAAAGTTTACATAAAGGATGAATTGCTGTTAAGTTAAAAAAAATAAACAAGGCTGGTACAGTGTCTCATGCCTCTAATCCCAGCACTTTGGGAGGCCAAGGTGGGCAGACCACCTCAGGTCAGGGTCTGAGACCAACCTGGCCAACATGGCAAAACTCCATCTCTACTAAAATTAGCTGGGCATGGTGGCAGGAGCCTGTAATCCCAGCTACTCGGGAGGCTGAGCCAAGAGAATCACTTGAATTCAGGAGGTGGAGGTTGTAGTGAGCTGAGATTGCCCCACTGCACCCCAGCCAGGCAAGAGGGACAGACTCTGTCAAAAAGAAAAGAAATTAGCTGAGCATGGTGGTGCATGCCTATAATCTCACCTTCTCAGGAGGCTAAGGCAGGAGAATCACTTGAACCCAGGAGGCAGAGGTTGCAGTGAGCCAAGATCACACCACTGCACTCTAGCTTGGGCAACAGAGTAAGACTCCCTTTCATGCACAAAAAACAAATCTATCTCATGTTCATGGATCAGAAGACTTAATATTACTAAAATGGCAATACTTGCCAATTGATGTGCAGTATTAGGACAATCCATATCATAATCCCTAACTGTCTTTCTTGCAGAAACTAACAAACTAATCTTAAAATACATATGGAAATTCAAGGGACTCAGAACTACCTAAACAAAGTTGCAGGACTCACATTTCTTGATTTCCAAACTTATTACCAACACCATATTAAGACAGGGTAGGACTGGCATAAGAATAGGCATACAGATAATGGAATAGGATTGAGAGATCAAAAGTCAGCCCTTACATTTATGGCTGATTAATTTTTATAAGCTGGCCAAGATGACTGAATGTAGAAAGAACAATCTTTTTTTGTTTTGTTTTGTTTGTGTGTCTTTTTATTTTATTATTATACTTTAAGTTTTGGGATACATGTGCAGAATGTGCAGGTTTGTTAAATATGCATGTGCCATGGTTTTTGCTGTACCTATAAACCCATCATCTACATTAGATATTTCTCCTAATGCTATGAAAGAACAACCTTTTGAACAAATAGTGCTGAAACAATTGGATAATTGCATTGATCTTATTTATAATCAGGAGAAATTTTAGAGCCTCAATTTTAAGTCTGGTATGACTCGCCTGTAGTCTCAGGAGAATCGCTTGAATCTGGGAGGCAGAGGCTGCAGTAAGCTGAGATCACACCACCGCACTCCAACCTGGTGACAGAGCAAGACTCCATCTCAAAAATATCTATATCTGTATCTATATCTATATACAAAAATTAGCTGGGCATGGTGGTGTGCACCTGTAGTCTCAGCTATTTGGGAGGCTGAGGCAGGAGAATCACTTGAACCTGGGAGGCAGAGGTTGCAGTACGCCAAGATTGCGCCACTGTACTCCAGCCGGAGCAACAGAGTGAGACTCTGTTTCAAAAAAAAGAGAAAAGAAGAAAAGGAAAGGTTTAGACTAAAATTCCTTTACTGAAAGTTCTTGAGGTTGAGGAAGGTGGGAGGCAGTATCTTTTTGCTGTTATATTGCTTACACTCTAGTGTCAGTGAAATTACATCATCCGGAAGGAGGATCCAAGATGGCCGATTAACAACAGTTCAGGATTGTAGCTCCCAGTGAAAGCGCAGAGAGTGAGTGGACGCTGCAATTTCAGACGAATTTCTGTTGCCCACAAACTGGGAGATTCCCAGCGGAGGAGCCACACGGGTCGCCAGCGCGACTCTTTTGTCCGGTGCGGCGCGGCGCTTCTCAGTGCAGAGTATACACGACTGAGTGCCCTTTGAGTCAGGCTTGACTGGTCCCATCCCCACAAGGAGAACAGCAATTGGAAGCGCTGAGGACTGAGAGTTTCACAGCAAGCACAGCTGAACCCAGGAAGGCCTAGCTCTGTGGGGAAGGGGCGTCTGCCAAAGGAAAACTAAGAAACAGAAAAAACTTCATCACCAACAAGCCGGACGTCCACTCAGACCCAATCTGAAAGTCGGCAATTACAAAGACGACAGGTGGATAAATCCA
>CAUYLG010076238.1:0-27991 GCA_963573385.1 Cacajao melanocephalus
GCTCCTCCGCCGGGAATCTCCTAGTCTGTGGGCAACAAAAATTCGTCTGAAAGTGCGGCGTCCACTCGCTCTCTGCGCTTTCACTGGGAGCTACAATCCTGAGCTGTTGTTAATCGGCCATCTTGGATCTCTCTCCCTTAAGCAGCTTTCTTAATGTGTGTGAGGTGATAATTAATTGTAGTATTGTTTTGATTGGCGCTTATCTAATTGTTAGTAATATTGAGCATCTACTCCTGTGCTTATTGGTCATTCAAATACATTCTTTAGAAACAATACTAATGAAATATTTTGCGCACACTTGAAGTTATTTGTATTTTTTATTGTTGAATTGGTTTTTCTTAATTATAGAGTAACAGAAAGCTTAAGAACTACCAGCCTGAGGAACATAACAAGATCCTATATCTACAAAAAAATTAAAATATTAGCCAGGTGTGGTGTTACCTGCCTATATTCATAACTACTCAAGAGGCTGAGGCAGGAGGATCGCTTGAGGCCAGAAGTTCCAGGCTACAGTAAGTTATGATCTTGCCACTGAATGAGAACTGGGACAACGGAGGAAAACTCTGTATCTAAACAATAAAAATTTAAAAAGAAAAGCTTACTTGAAGCATGGTAAAGAATACCCATATATATTAATTACCCAAATTTACCAATTTTTAATATTTCTCCCTTGTGCTTCCTATTACATCATGGAGATATATATATATATGTGTGTGTGTGTGTATGTGTGTGTACATATAAATCATGTGTATGACATATAAAAATCTATATGACATATATCATATATAATCATATATGATATGTAAAAATCATATATATGCACACATATATACACATATATATGATTTTTATATATCATATATGATTCTATTATATATATCATATTGATTTATATATATATATCATATATTTGACTTTTATAACTTGCATCTAGAAGTCCTTAATCTCTAAATACTAGTGTCTGTATTATAAAAACAAAAAAGATTATCTCTTGTATATAACCCGTACATATATAATTTACACATTTAAAATTTATATAAAATGTTATCTCATCTCTTATATGTATGTATTAAATCCTTTTCACTTTACACTGTAATGACAATAAGTTTTTTGTTTACTCTTTTGTTTGTTTTTCCAGTCACCACATGATCATGTAGGCTACCATATTGTATTTGACTTTCATGTTTCTGGAGTCTCTTTAGTCTTGAATCAGAAATCTGAAAGATTTCCACAGGAGCTTTTCTTTTTCCTTTCTTTGTTTTTTAAATGTCACTGAGGTTTAGGAGAATTTAATAAAATGGCAATTGTTAGGCCCCTTCCTCACACTAGCAAATTATAATTCTGGAGTATAGGTTTGCGCAAAATTTCTATTCTTTTTACATTTGGATTCTTGGGACTGTTTAGAGCCTATCAGGGCTACAATTAAGTCATAACTGACGGCGTCATAGATACAGAATTTGTGGAGGGTGACATAGAGCAGCTAATGATTCAGAGAAAATTGACAACGAAAGGATTATATGTCCTGGACCAAGACTAACCCATTAGGTTCAACAGTGAAATGAGGAAAATAAAAGAAAGTGATGTACCGTAGTGCTTAAATTTAGCATTTTATAATCTTAAAGATGAAGCTGGAGGTATAATTTGGTGACATGCCTGGCTAGCATGGGGAAAGAATACACACATATACATACATGCACACACATACACATTCATATACAACAACAAAAATGATTTTTTTTTTTACACTACTGAGTAATCAATAGAGAGTTGAGTGAAAATTTAGAAAAGTGAATAAGGAAATGCTTCAGAAAGTGAACTGTCGTTGATATAATTAAACACACACACAGACACAAGTTTTGCTATATATAATTCCAACTATTTCCTAAGAAGTTAAAAGGAAATTATCTCCTACTCCTAAATAGGAATGGGTTTGAGTGAGAGTGTTTGCAGTGGGGACAAGGAAGAGCTGAATTGCTGTGCATGATAAAGGAAGATCAAATATTGGTGAGGATGACATCTTAGGAAAGAAGAGCAAGCTATCAGCAGACCAGGGCACTTCATGGGAAGAGAAAACATCTGACAGCCCTCAGGGCAGAGCAGCACAAAAGAGATTTGGAGAGAAAAATAATTTAAAAAAGAGATTCTTTAAATTGCTTGCTAAGTGGCCTGCTGTGCAATCTTAATAATAAAAGGTGTAAGTCTGAATAATTCTCTTTTAGTTAAAGCAGATTATTAGAGGAAAATTGGTTAGGGAGCTGCCAACATTTTATAGAGAGTCACTATTTCTCAACTAAGAATCTGTCCACCTCTTCTAGGGCACATTTGGCAATATCTTCAGATGTTTTTTTTTCTTTTGAGGAGAGAAAATGCTACTGCCATGTAATAAATAGAGGCCAAGGATGCTGCTAAATATTTGCACTGCACAGGACACCATTTCCTATTCCCAACCACTAATTGCCAGGCCCCAAATGTCACAAGTCTCAAAACTAAGATACCCTGATCTAAGTGTATGCAAGACAAACAGATAATACAGAGAAACTGGAGTAGAGGGCGGAGTGGTGATTTTGGCTATAAATCCACAGGACTTTTCCAAAATTCCTGAGAAAAATCTAGGCTTTCAAAGATCATGAAAATGGTAGAGTCCAAAGGTCTCAAAGGGTAATGGGGCATTCAGCTATATCTGCATTAGGAGTAAACTAAAAATAATTTTACATTAATATAGATTGACAGTATGATTATAGGACAGATTCAGAAAAAAGGAAGGTATGAGCAGGATGGAGAGACTGAGAGGCATGGGATATGGGTGGAGTAAAGGGCTCTGATAGCCTACGTGGTCAGGGGAAATGCTGAGAGTACATGCTCCTCTTTGTGTCCCCTTCTCCATCCTCAAAAGCCCATGCTGAATATTCCACAGCTCTGAGTTATGAAGCTAGAATTCTGGGCTGGAGCACACTTTCCCAGATTCCAGTTCCCAGTGATGAACAGCACTTCACTTCATATAAGGGAGAACCAACTCTTTCATCTAAGGAGTATCAGTGTCTGTGATGGTTAATACTGAGTGTCAACTTGATTGGATTGAAGGATGCAAAGTATTGATCCTGAGTGTGTCTGTCAGGGTATTGCCAAAGAAAGTTAACATTTCAATCAGTGAGCTGGGAAAGGCAGACCCACCCTTAATCTGGGTGGGCACCATCTAATCAGCTGCCAGCATGACCAGGATATAAAGCAGGCAGAAAAACATGAAAAGGCTAGATTGACCTTGCCTCCCAGCAGACGTCTTTCTCATGTGCTGGATGCTTCCTGCCCTCAAACACTGGACTCCAAGTTGTTCAGTTTTAGGACTTAGACTGGCTTTCCTTGCTCCTCAGCTTGCAGATGACCTAATATGGGACCTTTAATCCTGTGAGTTAATACTTAATAAACTCCCATGAATATAAGTATATGTATCTCCTACTAGTTTTGTCCCTCTAGAGAACCCTGACTAATGCAGTGTCCCATGCTGAGCCCACAATTCTTGCTCCTGTGTTTGGCAGAGCACCTTCCTTTATTGACTCACTATCAAAAGAGAAATTAGGCATCACTTATGTTTGTGAAACATCCACATTCATTTAATTCCTCAATAACATTGGTCCAGGGAGACGCCTAAGAACAGAACTCTCAGGATAGAGGAGAACAGAATTTCGAAGAATAAGTTGATCAGGGAAGATGCTAGAGTAAGGACTATTAATTAGACGTAACACTCATGGACCCCATATTTCAGTTTAGCAGAGGCCTTCAGAATACATTTCAAACACAGAGATTCTGATGCCACTGATTATAAGATTTCAGGGCTCCTTCAGGAGAACAATGTTTCCCAACACATCTGCTCAACATTTATCTCATCTCAGATGTCTCTGACATAAACCATGTCTTTGTGTTTGGTCTGACCTGTAGAGCAATGCTAAAAATTGCTGTGATCGGATGCTAGATTCCAAGTTCTATTCTCAAGAAGCAGAATGTTATCATAAAGAGAACACATGTACATATTGGTCTGATATTCTGCACACTTTTTAGCAGTCTTTTTGACTAAAATTTTTTTGGGGACCATATCCAAAAAAGCCTTCTTGGAACTTTTTAAAGATGAAAAAAATAGAAAATATTTTATCTACTTTAAAAATGAATAGCAAGGAGAGATGAAAGGATTCACTAAGTCACTGTGGAAAGATATATTTTTCATGAAAACTGAGGGTGTTGAGGAAAGGGAGATGGAGATTTTGGTCCCCTCCCTTCATTCTTTTTCTGTGTTTCAGTATTAATGCAAAGCCAATGAGATGGAGATAAAGAATGTTAATAGTTATGCTATCCTTTCCAAACAGGCCTTCTCCAAAAGTGAACCATAATTTCATTATTCTTGAATATCTATTACAGTAAATTCCCCTAAGGATTAAAAAAACAAACATACTCATAGAAGAAGTTTACAGGAAAGACATCAAAACTTAAAACACTTCTCTTAACCCTTCCCTGTCCTATTCACCCTTGGGAATGAAAGAAGGAAGGTGCTGAGTGATGAGGCAATGTGAGACACAACGGAACAAGTCTCAGTTGGTTTTGAAGGTCAGACTTCTGGGCCTTGCTTTAGACAAGTAGTTTAATTTTCCCAAACCTCAGGTTTCTCCTTAGTCCTTGTGGATGCTACAGTAAAATACCATGGACTGAGTGGTATATAAACAATGGAAATTTATTTCTGACAGTTCTGGAGGCTAGAAAATCCAAATCAAGGCCCCAAGAGATGTGATGTCTGATGAGAACCAGCCTCCTGGCTTATAGATAGAAATCTTTTTGCTATGTACTCACATAGTAGGAGAGACAAGGAGTCTCTTTCACCTAATTACACCTCAAAAGCCCTACCCCAAGCTAATTCACAGTGTATTTGTGGAGATTACACAAAATAAGAGAAAGTCCTTGGAAAATGATAAAACACTATACATACAATGAACTTTATTTCCATTGGTCATTTGATTTGTGTGATTATTCTTAGAGCCCTTAAAGTATTATACCCTAAGAATCTTCTTTGAAAACTCATTCACTCCTATTCTTATTTTTCCTGGTTTCCTTGTTTCATCTTGGAGAACTTACCTGAGAAGAACTATCATGGTAACTTCTATGGCCTGATTGTTTCTCCCTTAATTCATATGTTGAAATCCAGTCCCCAATGCAATAGTTTTGAGGGATGGAGTCCTTTACAAGGTGATTAGGCCATAAGGGATGACTGAGATCAGAGTTCTCATAAAAGAGATTCAATGTCATTTGTTTTCCCCTTCTACCATGTGAGGACCCATAGGGGGCATCATCCATGAGGAACAGTCTCTCACCGGACACTAAATCTGCTGGCATCTTGATTTTGGTCTATGTGCCTGTTTTATACCAGTACTATGCTAAGGTAAATTTGTCTTTTTGGCTCACAAATATATTCCCTGCAATTATTAGAGAGGTAGATGAAATAGGCAATTAAATTTTTGTTGTTTTTAATGAAATAAATTTATAAATATACATTTTCTACTTCTTGGTCCCTTGATAGAGGAATACAGGAATATGTACTTTCAGATGGATTTATATATACATTCATCAATCAAAGTTAAATGCATTACATTCCCTGACTTCAAAATATACAAAAAAGCTGTGGTAACCAAAATAGAATGGTACTGGTATAAAATAGACACATAGACCAACAGAACAGCACTTAAAACACAAAAATAAATTCACACATTGACACTTAAACCATTTTGACAAGCAGATCAAGAATATACATTAAGGAAATTATAGTCTTTCCAATTAAATGGTGCTGGAGAAAAATTGATATTCACATGCTGAAGAATGAAACTAGATCCTTATCTCTCACCATATAAAAAGACCACTGAATATGAATTAAAAACTTAAATATAGTGCTTGAAACTATAAAACTACCAGGTGAAAACATTGGGAAAATGCTTCAAGGTATTGGTCTAGGTAAAAGGTTTTGAGTAAGACCTCAAAAGCTTAAGCAACCAAAGCAAAAATTGACAAATGACATTACAGATCAAACTAAAAAACTTGTGCACAGCAAAGGAAACAATCAACAAAGTGAAGAGCCAACCTACAAAATGGGAGAAAATATTTGCAAACTATCCATCTGAAATGAAATTAATAATCATAATATATAAGGAACTCAAAGAATTGAGAAGCAAATAAACAAATATCCTCATCTTTAAAAACGGGCAAAGGACCTGAATAGACTTTTCTCAAAAAGAAAAAGACATACAAATTGCCAAGAGGTATATGAAAAAGTGTTCAACATCATTTATCATCAGAGAAATGTAAATCTAAGAATTACAAGATATCATCTGCTGCCAGTTATAATAAAAAAGACAAAAAATGACCCATGCTGCTGAGATGCATTGAAAGGGGACTGCTCATACACTACCAGTGGTATTGTTAATTAGTACAGCCTATGTAGCATTACATTACTAATGTAAATCAGTACTCTAAAGCAGTATGGAGGCTTCTCAAAAAACTGGAACTAGAACAGACTACCATGATTCAGCAACCCCCATTGCTGGATGTATATCTGAAAGAAGAGAAATGGATATATCCAATAGATGTCTATGCTACCATATTTACTGCAGCACTATTCAAATGTCAAAATATGGAATCAACTTAAGTGTCCATCAACAGATGAATGGATAAAAATGTGTTATGAATATACATAATGAAATATTATTCAGCTATAAGAGAAGAAAATTCTGTAATTTTCAGTGAAATAGATGGAATTGGAGGTCATCATATTAACCAGGCACAGAAAGACAAATATTAATATCACATGTCTTCACTCATATGTGTGAGCTAAAACATTGATCTCATGGAAAGTGGAAATTAGAATGGTGGTTACCAAAGTCTGGTTTCTTATGCAGGGAGTATTTAGAAAATCCAATTTATTCACTTTAAGAAATTTGTCTTATTTGTCAGATCACACATTTCTATTTTATGAAATATGGTTGGCAATATCTTATTATAATTTTAATACACTACTGTCATGTTACAAAATGTTGTGAAATTTATCTGAATTTAAGATGATGATTTAATATCTTGAATTTCAAGTTATTTATCTGTAGACTCTAGCTTTCTGGTCCTTTGCACATGAAAATAGATTTTACAGGTCTGCATTTGTTTGTCAGAACACAGACTGATTGAAATGCTTCCAGATGAACATATTTAGTTTGGAGATCTCATTTTGAAGACTGTTCTTTAAAAATTGTCAAGAATGTAACAAATATAGTAATAGATTATGTCCCAGCATCTTTCATAAGCAGAGGTATTAGGGTAGCCCAAAACACTTTGCCCTTTGTCCTTGTATAGAAATAATTTGCTTTTAACATTTGTTGTCTAATTTTCTGCTATCATTTTGAAATTTGAATAAAGCCTTACAGCATAAGATATATCTGATGATCAAATTTGTCAGATTTATGGGTCAGAATTGGGTATTCGATTTGATAATGGTAATTCTAAGCCTACCCTGTGGTTCTATAGCCTGACAAAGGATGTTCCTTCTTATTTTCCTATTATTATAACTTTATTGCAGTATAAATAGTATACTCACATATACCTTTATGTTCAACATACTTTTATTCAGTGCCAACTATTTATAGTCATAAGTATTATCTCTTTTTATTCATGTTTTTATAAAATTAAAATATTAATGTATGTAAGACAAATGAAGATACACAATACAAAAAATTAAAATTATAAGAAGTAGAAAGTAATGTTTTTTTAAAAGAAGAGTGTGCACAAATTATTGCCTTGATTAGGCATCAAACTATTATTTAGAGAGTGAGGCTATCCCACCTATTTCCAGGTAGCGATGAATGAATGAATAAATTGATAGATGGGTAAAAGGATGGCTGGGTGAATAACAGACTTATTGATTTATATAATATTTGCCTACCAAATATGCATTTATATTATAAATTAAAGTCCCCCACTTGAAAGTCTCTCATTTTGAGGGATTTCTACAGTTGGCATACACTATTCTACCAGAGGAAGAAAACTTTGTAAGAATTTTACATTCATTTTTAAGTATTTGCTCTATCTACATAAAGTTTACATATATAACCATATTTTGCCTAGAGAACATTTATTTTGAGGTCAATAATGCTATAATTTTAATTTACTTCATCTTATTATTTGCATTTTCTGTGGATATAAAATATGTATAGACGTATTAACAAAAACATATAAATTATGTGAATTTATTAATAATGCCTGCATAATTCTAGATCTTGAAAATACTGCCAAGGTGCTTTGGAGGATTTAGAATTCCTCTGGGTAATTTGTTTTGCTAAAAAATATGCAGCTTAAAAATTCAGCCCACTAATGTATTGAAGTTTTCATCATTTCTTTTTTTCAAGTAAATTCTCTACAGGCATTGAAATTGTGAAAAGCTTAGAGTAAAGCCACTAAAATAATACTTCCAAAAGTTGTCAAAGTATTCCCTTATTGCATATTCTTTACAATGATTTTGAGTTGTGGATTAAAATATCAATCATTGAATAAATATGAAATCCTGAGTATGTGCTCAAATCTATTTCACTTAGGGTTGGAGAACTTGTGATTTAAAACTCTGAAATTTGTTCTCTAATTAAGCATACAGGGCTGATCTAGGTTAGTCCAATAGAGAAGAATGTGTTTATGGATGAAACATACCTATGTATTTGTCACATTGAAATTCAGAAAAATTTGAGGGAATCTCAAGGAGGTAATGAATCATTTAATGACTGTAGAAGGAAATTAAGCATCAGAATAAATTAAAAATAGTAGCAAATAAAGTCTTAAAAATTAAAAATAAGCAATGAGACTGTGCTGTGTGTAGGCTTAGGTTAATACGGAGATATGTGTCATCAAAGGGAATGATATGTTTAGAAAATTAATGAGAAATATATTTGGTTTTCTCTATAAAGGGCCCTGAGATTGTCACAATGACAATTATAAGTATTTAAAATGAATCAGTTTATTCAATTACCTGACATTTGAAAGGGTGAATTTATAATAGTTTTGTTTTTCCAGAATTCTGACTTCAAATTTTATAAATACTTTATTCTTTACTTATGATTAATATAATTATAGAAACCTTAAATTTTTCTTTTAGTTTCTGGATTATTAGCAATCTATATTTTGTGCGTATTATAATTCTTCAGTTTATTTAATGTCAACACTCGACTTTCTCCTTTACATAAAATTTCTCTCATCTCTGGCATACCTCACACTTGGGAATTTGCTTTGGTGATGGAGGAAGGCATGTAATTATGTGAGTGCAGGTGTGTTTGTGTGTTTGATGTTGTTTAGATGTTTGAATTTTTTTACTAGTTTTTCTTCTTACTAATCTATTTTTCATTTCCATTCACTAAAGAAAGTTTGCATAATAGTGTGTCTTCAAAAATGCCCAACATTTACCCTCCTCCCTATGTACACATGCTGCTTCCCATATCAAGAAGTAGAAATTATTTTCCTTCCCATAAATGTGGGATTAGTCTTGGAACTTGAGTTAATCAATATAATATGGCAGAAGTGACACTGTCAGTTTCAGGCCTCAGCCTTAGGAAGGCCCAGTGCCTTACTATTTTGTGTTTTTGGTGCTTTGAGCTGTCATGTAATAATTTGATACTACTGGTCAGAAACAACATGTGGATAAAGAGACCAAATGTTGGAGCACTGAGGCACCAGGCATAAGAAGGAAGAAGGTATCTTAGCTGTCTACTTGAGTTGTCATCTGATGGCAACCCCTTGATTGACCCCAGGTGATACCAGTAAAATGCCTTTCAGCTGAGCCCCTAACACTCACAGAATCATGGAAATAGTACAGTAGTTACTAATTTAAGCCAATCAGTCTGGAGGTTATTTGTTAAACACTAATATTAATAGATAGTTGAAACATATTAGGTTGTTCCTGAAGAAAGAGGAAGGAAGAATAAAGGCCTTATAGTTGTATCATGAAAATTGGTGCCCTGTGTCATGTATGTACAAATAATATTGTTTTTTTCTATAATGAGGAACTTCGTGTATGTTTTTTGAAGGTGACCTTGATGATGGCCTCCACCTATGATTCCTTAGTGCCCATGGTGCATTCATCAACAGTGACCTTAAGTTCCCCTTAATTCCTCTCAGTATGAAACTCTCTAGCATAGGATGATTTATAATAATGCATGGCTGGTTGGTTCACTGGACAGTTGGTGAAAGTGCCTGGTCTCTTCCAAACAGGCCTTGCTCACCCTATTCTGCTATGACCAATCACTCTACTCACAGCCTGTAACTCTTAGACATTTATTCCAGGTACCATCTCCACATCTTCCAAATTCTCAAAGATATGTCAAATTTTTTATTGATGTTCCTCTATAACATTACTCAGTTTGTCTGGGAGTGGTGGAAGGTAACATGATGCTCCATCAACATCTAAGACTCTAAGTCAAAAATTTGTATATATTAAAAATCTTCAAGTAATAATTACATATTCTTGACATTGAGATAAGCTAATTCTGTCATAAATTTCCTTTTGGAATCCTCTGTGAAAACACTTCACTTATACACTTTGGATCTATGATACCCAGTTTTTTTTTTTTTGTCCAAAGTGTGCATGGAATAAATTATTTCTGAAACTCACACATAATACATGTTAAGCACACAAAAAGAACATTAATGCAATTAGACAATGAATTCCTATAGTCTATTCTCATTATTAATGGTAGCTAGGTTTTATAAAGTCACCATAAACATTAAATTGGTGAATATTAAAGCATTATACTCTCAGGGGAAATGCAGGCTTAGATCCTACAAGACTCTGGTCGCAACATTTTCATCAGCTGATTAATACATAGCCTTATTTTATGTTTTCTGTTTAAGGACACATTAATTATTGAATGTGTGTGTGTGTGTGTGTGTTTGGATATATGTATATACATATACATATATATAGTTGATGAGCAGTGGACTCACAGTCAACAACATAATTCATGCCTGATCAAGTGTATCTAATATGTACTTTTTCTGTTAGGCACATCGTAGCCTTGTTGACCATGAAAATATTAACCAGCATTTACACACTACACTTTAGGTTCATTTTAAAAAGAAAATTGGAAGAATACAAAAATTTTTTAAAAAGTGGTACTAGATAGACTTTTAAAAAGACACTTGTTTACAGGATAAGGACGGAAACAAGAAGGCAGAAGATTGCCTTACTAGACTTCAACTGTGTATGTCAGGGTGACTTCAGCTGTGTATGTCAAATGTGTATGTCAGGGTGACTCAAATTTTCTGCCACTCTCTGTGTGTCTATAAATGACTGACAACGTCTTGTAAGTATTGATCTGGGGGTTGCAGATAAATTTATGCCAGCAGGAAAATTCTGAAAACTGGAAACACCAAATAATTAGGATTGAACACATGCTTATACATCAGGTTTTATAAGATTTTTATTTTCTAAATGTAATGATATTATTATGAATAAAAAAGCATAAATAAAATAGAACTGGTACCCTATAGAAACAAATAGTTAACATAATAAGCAGCTGTGATGATTACTTCTATGTGTCAACTTGACTAGATTATTAATGAAGGTGCCCCAATGTTCTGTCAAGTATCAATCAAAATGTTGCTATGAAGGTATTGTTTAAATTTGATTAACATTTAATTCAGTAGGCTTCTGGTAAAGCAATTTACCCTCCATAATGTATGTGGGCCTCATATAATCAGTTGAAAGTCTTAAGAAAAAAGATTGAGGATACCAAGAAGAAATTTTGCCTCCAGACTGCCTTAGGACCTCAGCTACACTGTTATCACTTCTCTGGGGCTCCAGCCTACAGAATTGCAATGCAGATTTCAGACTTGTCAGCCTCCACAATCTTGTGAGCCAACCAATCCCATAAAATAAATTTTCTATATAGTCACAGGTATGAGCATGTGCATGCACCTCCCCCCGACACAACACACATACATCCTAATGATTCTGTTTCTCTGGAGAACCCCAACTAACACAGTAGCCAGTATCAATTGTTACATAATGTTATAGCCACTCATTTTATAAGCAATAATAGCAAGTACTAACAAAGAGATGGGCACTTTTCATGGTAAGCACACACATGGAATACATTTAAAAAATTAAGTTACAGATAAATCACAACAAAAACCTAATAGATTTTATGTTTTATTTCAGTTATGCTGACACATTGCCTACCTTTGTGATAACTTTTTCACCAAAAGTAACTTAGTTTTGACACTCTGTCTTCTTTATTTAGCTCTGAGATGATCTCACATTAGTTACTCAAAAATTTTGTACACCAAAGGATTCATGATCTTTAAAATTATAGAGTATTAATTACCTTTTATTGATAATACTTTCTTGGTGTAGGATTTCTGGGCATTTTTTTTTATTGAGCCCTATAAGGGCCATTATGAAAGAGATGATGAAATCATGATCCTTTGCTCAGGAATATCTAAAAAACATCAAATGGGTAATAGCATCCAATTCAGTGCTATGACCTCCTAGTTGTAGGACATTTCCCCAGTTCTAACCCAGTGTATGTATCATTGATATCTATTTGTATGGTTGCTGTTTTGTTGTACAAGTATGACCTATTTAATAACTCATAGTCCTTGAATTTTTGTCTTCCTGTCTAAAATTGCCACCACTTAAAAATGAGCTCTTAAAATCCATTGCTCTGCTTTAATGCAGAATATGCCTTCCTGCTCTGATTTAGAGTAGAGCAATGGATTATACAAGCTCACTTGTAAATGGAGGTGATCACCTACAAAAGCAGACTGCACCCTAGCTATTAAACTTGAGCATGCCTGGGGTTTCAATCCTGGGATTTGAATGCTCATCAGTTATGTTTTAATTATCTGTTTGGAAGCAAGAAATAGAACCAACTAGAATAATACATAGCTAACAATATGTACTAAATAAATATCAGTTAAATATTAAAAGAATCAATTCATGACTAAATGGCAAACTGTTGCATAGAACCTAGAACCTGAGAAAAAAATGTGAAGTTTTTGCCATATTTATGGGACCTTGGGAAATAATTGCAAATTTTGATTTTAAAAAAGTCAGTGGCTTGCATAGTATAAACATATCATCTCTGAGAAACAAGGAATTGAGTTTGTCAGAGAATGTAAGAAAGCACAAACCACTGAGTCCATAAGAGTGACCTGAGAACTACACTGGAGTCAGACAATTGGATTCTCAAAAGAGGGCAGGGAAGGCAGCTGATTTGGGAGGCATAATGTGAAGAGAGATTGGGAAAAAATGTACAGCAGGGGAAATTTTAAAATACAAAAATACTCCAGCATTATCACAATAATTTAAAAAATATTATTTACTCAAAAATGTTTAATATCCACAAAAATGTTAGAGAAGCTTTGGTTAAAAAGTCTTAAAAACTGGATTAGACATTTTCCCTCTATCCTCAAATGAAATTTGTGAAATAGTGAAAGAGAAATGTGTCTTAATCAGACTGTGTACATATGAGTCTACATATATAGAGAAACCCTTGTAGTTTAGTTTGTAGCTTTTGTCATTAACACTTGAAATTCATCTTAATTCATCTAGCTTAAAAAAACATTGTCATGATACAATTATTTTAAAATTTATATTTTTAATAAGCCAGACTGCTTTATCTCACTGCTTAAAATAGATTAATTTTGATCCTATCCCAATTCTTAGAAGAAAGGACTGAAACATTTTTTCTCAGTTTCAATATTTTCTTTCATATTTTTTATCAAAATACTGGCTTTGATGACTTCTCTGTCAGTGAAAGCTGGCTGATGTCCAAACAAATGAATAAATGAATTGTGTCCAACAAAGATGTTGGAATCCTTTCCCCTATACTTGTGAATTTGGTCTTATTTGGAAATAAGGCCCTTCAAGATGATTCCGTTAAGATGAGGTAATTAGCAAACCTCACAAAAATATAAAAAGGAGAAATTTGGATACAGAGGCAGATATGAATAGAGGGAATAAGATGTGAAGACACAGGAAGAATATTATTTACATATCAAGGAATGCCTGAGGCTACTGGAAGGTAAGGGAGACGCACGGCAAAATTTTACTCTTACACTCCTTAGAAGAAACCTGATACCTTGATTTTGGACTTCCAGCCTCTGGAACTTTGAGACAGTAAATTTCTGATGCTTAAGCTACCCAGTTGGTGGTGTTTTTTACAGCAAGTCTCAAAACAGGTTAATGTATTAATACAAATTGCCATGAAATAAAATATTTTAATATATAATGTAAAATTTTAATATTTAGTTGCTGGGTTATCTTCAACATTCTTTTGTTAACCTTCCATAAATATTAGCAAATGCTTTTAACATGATGTTTAGTGGTTATGCCAAGAATCCTAGAGAAAATATTTTCCTATTTAATAGAAAAACTGGAAGACTCAATTCAATGTTTTGTGAAAGTTTAAAGCCTATTTAAGTTTATGTAATCTCTTTATATCCTTCTATTTCTGAATAAGACTCTAGATAAAGATTTTTTTTAAATAAGCATTGTGCTAAAATATCTTCATCTGTTGTTTTCACTGAATTCCTTTCTCAGCTCTTATGTAACGCTGCATATGAACTTCTATTTTTCTCAGCAGTTATTTCTGGGGGTATGGTCAATTTTGTTTTGTGTGTAATGTGTCAAACTTCTGTTCATTATCTGCTATTTCTGATTCACATATTTTTCCCCTTGGCATTGTGGAAATGTTGTAAATTTCTGCTTGTTCTTTTGAAATATTGCTTAACACCTTATTTTTTAGCAATTAAAATATTTTTTATTTTGACATATTGTATTCTCTTTATCAACAAATATTATATTTCTTTAACATAATTTTAATTAATATATTTCTGATAGTATGTGATACTTCTATTTTACTATTTTTTGTTTTTTAATTTTCACTTTCTTAACTTTATGTTTAATCCCCTTTGGGTGTTTTTGTATGAAAGAACCGACAAGAGTTTGGTAATTTATTGTTAGATGATTTGGCAGCAAACATGACAGTAGTGAAAGGTAAGCAAGTATAGTGAACTCCAAAGATACCCAGGTACTAATCCCTGGGACTTATGACTATTACCTTACATGGCAAAAGTAAACTTGCAGATATAATTAAGGAAGAAAAATGTGAATATGACACAAAAGGACAAGAGATAATGGAAACTATGTTGCTGGCTTTGAAGATGAAGAAAGGTACCATGGGCAAAGAAATGCAAAGAATGCAACTCTAGAAGCTGGAAAAAATAATGAAACAGATTTTATGGTAGAGCCTCCAAAGGGAGTCTGATCCTGTCAATACTTTGGTTTGTTTTTACTTCTGGCTTCTAGAAATAGAAGAAAATAAATAAATTAGGGTTGCTTTAAATCACCAGTGTGTGGTAATTTGTTATAGCACCATAGGAAACTGCTACAGCCAAGCTCCTTAGGAAGTGACATTAACACTTGTGGAGAATATGAGGTCTTCCTGAGCATCAAATCATTCATGCAAATCTACCTGGGTTGATTTGATTATGTAAGCCGTGCATAATAAGCATAAGGCTTGTCAATTGAAGGATAAGGGTGAAGTAGGGAGAATGGAGATGGCAACAATAAAATGGTGGGCATGTATCATTTGAATCTTATAATGGCAATCCCTCAGTACTCTTCCTGCCTCTCAATCCCTTATATAAAAGCATTTTTTATTAGCTCCTACATGACTTATTTTAAAATCACAGATTGAAGTGGCCCACTTGGATGTTCAAGTGACAAAATGCAACACAGAACAGAAGCTTATTCTATCCCCTTAATAATGGAAATCAGCACAGTTTGTTTAGTAAAAATCACAGTGAAAAAAAGACTCCTTATGGCCAGGCACCATGGCTCTTGCCTGTAATCCCAGCACTTTGGGAGGCTGAGGTGGTTGCACTGCTTGAGCCCAGGAGTTCAAGATGAGCCTGGGCAACATGGTGAAACCCTGCTTCTACAAAAAATTCAAAAATTAGCTGGACATAGTAGCATGTGCCTTTAGTCCCAGCTACTCAGGAGGCTGAGGTAGGAGGGTAACTTGAACCTGGTGGGTGGAGGTTGTAGTGAGTTGAGATCCTACCACTGCAGTGCAGCTTGGGTGACAGAGAAAGGCGATGTTTCAAAAAGAAAAAAAAAGACTACTTCTGGTATCCTGCAGTTTAGGTGATTCAGAAAACTAGTCTTTGCTACTACATCCTTCTTGTGATGGTAAGCTTTGTCCATGGCAACAGTGATGCATTGCTTTTAAGTGGATTTCCAAGCAGCAAGCATCATTGATGAAACTAGGATACAAAGAATCTAAAAGGTCTTTAATGAACTTGAATGGGTAAGACGTAAATACTCCAAATCATAAACGAATGAGCTTTTTAAAGAAATGTGGAAGTCCTGTATCATCAAAATGGAATTAGTCTCAGTTGTAACTATTTAGTTTTGGTTGCTGAATTACCATTTTTAGAGAGGCAATCCAGTAACTGCTGAACCAATACCAGACATTTCTAGTGGGTAGGGGGAGAGCCCTCTCCTGTCCTGCTCATGCCTACCTGTCTACCAATAATAGTTCTCAGCAGATTCTGACAAAGTATGATTAGGCTGAGTGTAAGGAATATCAGGAATTATTCATACACAAAGGGAAATTTAAGCAAAACAGGTTTGTCAGGCATCAAAAGGATTGTTCTCTGTTCTTTCTCCTGCTTTAATGAATCCTTTCCAAATGAAGTTCCCTATCTTTAGGCAGAATCCCTAACAAAAACAACCCACGTTGACAAGAAACTATGGCATGAATGGGAAGAGCACAAAAAAAAAAAAAAATCACTAGCATCCACTTAGAATTTGTGTGCTGGCTGCTAGGGACTAATTTTTTAAAAGGTAAATATATGACTTGTTTTTATTATTACCTATCAAAACTTCTATTTAACATATAAATTAGGGAGGAAACTAAGAAAATGTTATAATTTGTTGAAAGGAGAGTCTGAAGAGCAAACACATATATAGACAATAAGAAATGTCAAATGCATTTACCAAGAGATGCAAAATATTTAAGATCTATAGGTGTGTAAAACACAATTTTTGAAATCGACTTTTCAAGTGGGTAGAAAACAATCCCATTTCTACTTGACATTTTCATTTCTGTGGACAACAAAAGTGTGTATTATCTTCACTTTCCTACAGCTTTCAGAGTTGTAGTCAAGGAGAATGAGCATTGTAGATTTTATAGAAATAGGTAAGTTAAAAAAAAAAAAAGAAATGCTTGAAAAAAACTCCACACTCTATTGAAAGGACCACCAGTAATCTTTTGCCCATTTAAAGATGTTCACATTTACTCATGACATGTCTCCATTATGTACCGATTCTGTGAACTTGACCATGTTCAAAGTCAAATTCTTGATCCATAAGAAAAAAATAATTTTCAGACCAGAGGATTATAAAATATAATAGTTAATATGCATAAAAATCAATTTGTGAATAATACACTTCTATATGTAACTGTAGTGTTCACATCCATTCTACTTTTCTGCATAACGTCACCATATCAAAAGAAAAAAAAACTTAAACTACTTTGCAATGTAAATGCTAGAAATTTGATTTTTTAAAATTCCCCTTTAATGCTGAAGAACCTATTAGTGCAGTTTATTAAAGTGATCGTTTTATCATAGTATACAATTTGCAAATACATTTTAAACATAGAACAGTTTTTACTTTAATAAATACATCTTATAATTTACTCCTTAGATAAGCTTATACTGCATATTGATTACCACCCATATAAATATTGAAATGTTCTCTAACAATTTTATTTCCTGGAAACGTAAATCTAAGATTTGTGACATTCACTCAATAAATACATTAAAGATTAATTATATGTAAATTATTGTTTTACTTTTTAGAGACTGGGTCTCACTTTGTCACTCAGCAGTGGTGTGATCATAGATCACTGCAGTTCTGCTTCCCCAGCTCAGTTGATTCTCCCACCTCAGCCTCCTGAGTAGCTGGGACTACAGACACACACCATCATGCTGAACTATTTTTTTATATTTTTTAATTTTTTAGAGATTGGGTCCCAGGATGTGGCCCATGCTGGTCTTGAACCCCTGAGCTGAAGTGACTCTTCTGTCTTGGTCTCTCAAAGTGCTGGGATACAAGCCATTAGGTACTGTTCTAAGCAATAAATAATATAATGTCTGCTCTCATAAAGGCTACAGTTTAGAAAGGGAGGCATGGGAAACCAAGTAAACAGTTAAGTGAACTATTTATAAACTGCAGTGTAGTTAAGGAAACCGTGTTTGTAAAAAAAAAAAAAAAAAGCATCATAAACCCATATGAGGGAAACTATTTTAGGTAAGATAGACAAAACAACTCTGAAAAGTTACCATTTAAGCTAAGATGACAAGGTTAATATAAATATAATCATTTAAATAGGGAATGAAATACTTTTCTAGGAATGGGAACAGTAAATGCAAGATGTTCTGAAATAGGAAGAGGTTGACATATTTAAGAATACAAAAACAAACAGAAACCAATTGACTCAAATTTGTTTGTAAAGAGAGATGAGTGACAGCCAAAAAAGTCACAAAGGTAACTGTGAACCAGAACATCCAAAACCTTGAAAATTTTAGTAAGGAATTTGCATGTTATCCTAAGTGCAATGAGAAGCCATTGAAGAATTATAATTCTTGGTATAAATTAACTTCTATAAATTTACATTTAAGCAAGCACACAAACAAAAACTAATTTAGGTCTACTTTGAAGAAAATCAATTGGAAGTGTAGGTATGATCCAAGACTAGCATCCAATTCAGAGGCTGTAAAAACAACCTAGGTATTTTATAAAAATAGAATAGAATGTTGGCAGTTAAAATAAAAATTGGGATGTACTTCATAAGTAATTATATAACATTTACTTATGCATTGGATGGAGCAGAGTAATAGAATGGAACAAATCAATGATAAATTTTTAGCTTTCTTGTCTGAAATAATAGGTAGAATTTAATAACATAGGCAGGAATGAAGGTGATAGCAGAGAATTTGCATGTATGTATTTATAAGTGCAAAATAAGAAATCAACTTGTGAAATAAGACTCTGAATTTAGAAGTCATCCATGCGGCAAAAACAAGAAAATAAGCCTTCTGAATACCAAGTCTCAAGCTTGGTATATGCACACACACACACACACACATATATATATATAATATAAAACATTTTATAATATAATATATAAAATATAAAATATATAGTCTGTAATAATATTATGTATGTGTGTGTGTTTGTGTGTGTGTGTATGTAGGTATGTATTCCAAATCAGCCACTTCCCAATGTAGACATAGAAGAAAAGAGCATCTTGAACAAGTACTGAGTACTGGTATGTTCAATGTTTTTTAAGATTGGTAATAATGGAATATATTTTAATGCTGATGTGACTATTTAAGAAGGGAAGGCCTGATGAATTTTTCCAGTTAAGATAGAAATAAGTGGTTACATTTGGGATGTATTTTATAAGTAAAATATATAGAAATTATTTATGAATAAGTTGGGTGGACTAAAGAAAAGAATATATCCAGGAAGAAGAAGAAAGCAGGAGATGTAGAAGAGAATGCAGATTACCAAGTAGATATTTTTAAATTTTCTATTATAAAAATACATATAAAAATACAAATACAAAGTATAATATAAGAAACTTCTATATTTCTGTAACCTAGTTTCAAGTTTTCAACACATGGTTGAACTTGTTATCTCAGTGCATCCTATGCTTCCTTCCCTGTCTTGGTCTCAGCTGTTACTTTAAAGTAAATAACAAAATTCATATTATTTAATCCATAAATACTGAACGGAATGAATTCTAGAAAAAGTAAGCAAAAATTAGATCCAGTGTGAAAGTAAGCCATGTCCAGGCACCAGTGCCTCATCAAATTTGGAAATATAAAAGGGTTTGTCAGAGAAGCTTAAAGATAACAGAAGAATTCTGAAGCAGCTACTGTGGAATGAAAGAAGCTACAGGAAAAAAAAAATTATTCAACACTCTTTGCAAAAATCATTTATATTATTTATATAAAATGTAACTTTTCATTGTGAAAACCAGTAAAACTACCAAACCAATTTAAAAAAAAACTGGTATTCACACTTTGAGAAATGAGATGATGTTTGTGTCTATTTCTGTGAGTATGTGAATAGACTTCTGCCTGCAGTGTAAATAAAGATAGAAAGGGAGCTGGCTTTGTTTGGTGAAATATCCCCTGGCTTTTCTGAAAGTTTATATATGTCAGCATAATTTCATAAATTTCAATTAACTTCTGTTGTAATTACTTTCTCACACATCTTATAAATTACATTGACATTTACCTCTCTATTTTAAAGATAATCACCCCTCTAGAAAAATAAGGATTAAGGACTTTCTTCAAAAAGCATTTTTTTAACATGAGTAATGACCCCTCTCCAAAGAGATAGTTAGCTAGCTAAATACATAAACAGATAGGTAGATAGACTGATAGATAAAATTATAGGTATAGCTACAGATATATAGATAGATGAAATTTTAAATCAAAAAATCAAATGTGTTTTGTGAAGATGCAAATAAGATACATATTTATATACCCTTTTTCCTCCCTGAAGTATTTCTACTTAAGCAGAAATACTCATTCCTAAATTTGCCATTATTCTAGTTTTAGTTTTTTCACTGCCCATAATAAAGCTGCAGAGGAGATACCCAAATGAAATAATCAACCATTATGTGGTTAATGTTGCTACATCAGTGCATCCTATGCTTGATTTCCTTTAGGGCATTACATTTATCTTAATTTCTGAACACCCTAAGGTTTTAGCACATACTTAGTTATAGTGGGACTAGCCATACACATAATTTAGCTACAAATAACTTAGTCATGAAGTTT
This sequence comes from Cacajao melanocephalus, assembly GCA_963573385.1. NCBI lineage: Eukaryota > Metazoa > Chordata > Mammalia > Primates > Pitheciidae > Cacajao > Cacajao melanocephalus. The sequence continues at coordinate 20,926 of CAUYLG010076238.1, forward strand.
TGACATGAGCCATGCTGTAATAATTTTTGTCTTATCTGTAATCTGGAATAAGACAGAAGGAAAAGATACACACTAATGTTTTGTTTCAAAACCAAGTGCAAGCAAGATGGTTATTAATTTTTGAGTGAAAATATTGCAATAATGAAGTATAACTTGAAGAAGGATTTGATATACTATGATGTTATACATTTTTTCCATTATACCAAATGAAATACATGCATATAACTATATATACAAGTGTGTAATTTTAAAAGTAAATAGAAGTAAAATCACAATTGCATTTTTAAAGTTCAAAATTACTTTATAAACCATATAATAAGGTCAATAAAGTCATTCTATGATTGTTTCTAGATTAAACATTCTAGAAGTAATGATGGTATAATACTAATAATACTAGTAATAAAATAATAGTAAATGTAACAGTGGTAATACTAAAAAATAGCAAAAAATAGTTAATTTTGCTTTTTTAATATGTTTGTGACAAAAATTTTAAAACATTCAAAATGATATGTAATTAGGAAAACATTTAAAAAGCACAGAGAGGGAATAAAGTTGATGGACGCATGTAATTAGTTAGAATCACTCTTTGACAACAAACACTCTATAATCTGTAGTGATTCAAATTTTGTTTCCAATATTCTAAATTTTTCTCACACTTCCTGGCACGAACATACACAGAGATTTTTCTATTGTGTCTTAAGAGACATGGAAAATCATAATAACTATTGTATAGAATGTATGCGTATAAGTGGAAAGGAGAAAGTATATTTAAGTAAATAATAGCAATTAAACTTTAATATGCCAAGAATGAAATGGTGATCTGGTGAAATGCAGATTTTCTTTCAGCCAGCCTGGAATGGGGACTGAGATTCTACTTTTGTTGCAAGCTCCAGGGGCTGCCGATAGTCTTTTTGGGCAGACTGATATTTGGACAGCAGGAGTCAAAGTAAATGAATTTAGGAATTTTTCACTTTATGTAATGAAGGAATAACACTTTTCAGATAAACCCTCCCATATACCACTACTGTAAATTTTTGACAAAGTATTAGTTAAAAAATACAACTGACTAAAGATATTAAAATGCAATTAATAGTGTGAAGAAACTTCAGCAGAGTATACTTATATCAGAAATAAAAAGCAAATGATAACTTATACATCTTTTGTGAACTTTTTTTTCTGAGGGCAAGTCCCAATTAATATTTTTTACATTTGTGTATAATAACAGTAGAGATTTATGTAAATAATATTTTCCCTAATGTACTGAGCTGAATGGTTTCCCCTAAAAAGATATATTCACATCCTAATCCCTCTAACTTATGAATGGTACATTATTATTTTTTAGTAGGTCTTCAAAGAGATCATTAACTTCAGGGCTTTGGGGTGAGATAATTCTGGATTCTGAATATAAGGTGGACCCTAATTCCAATATAAGTATCCTTGTAAGAAACATGAAAAGCAAAGACACACAAACTCATAGAAGAGAAGCAATGTGAAGAAGAAGCAGATATTGGAGCCATATGACTACAAGTCAAGAAAGTCCAAGGCACATCTGGAGCAACCAAAAGCTATGAAGAGGCAAAGAATGGATTCTTCCTCAGAGCCTCACGTCAGTACAACCCTGATTACATCTTTTCCCCTTTTACTTTTTTGCTGTCGATATCTAAAGTTGTCTCCGTCTTTTCTCCGCTGATTTCTCAGTCAGCCACACCCAAGTTAAATCCATGGCCCACCTTATCTACATTTGGGGACTTTGATGAAACTGTAAATTAGCAGATTATAAAGTACCCTGACTACACTGCTGGGAACTTTCAAAACTTGACACTTGTTACAAAATATGTTTTATAGAAGTGAGTCATCATGGTCTAGAATTAAGGAATTTCCCTAAAATCTTATAACTCCTCACTTCACCAAGTTAGCAGGATATTAACTTTAATTAATTTTGAATCACTAATTATTTTAGTTTCTTTTCTTGTGAGACCATAATTTTTGCAGTTTTCCCTTATGCTCAAACTTAGGTTTTTAGTAATGGCTACTTATTTCTTTAATGTTTCTACTTTATTGTTTCTTTAATGGTGCTGTTTTGGCTTTCACTTTATTTTCCTAGGTACTTATCATTTAATTCATTTAATACTGTTGTTTTATAGTCTTATGTCATTTATTTGTTTTGTTTAATTCATTTTAAGATTTTACAGGCTGAAGTAATCATTACATGTACTATTTAATTTATTGAATTATATTTTCTTCAACTTTTTTTATCGATGGTTGTATACTATTTTCATTCTACTTTGATCTGTTGTTTGTGACTCCATAACTTTCTTCCCAAAATTTCTGGGGAATTATTTGTTTGTTTTAGGTTGGGTATGGTTGTTTGTATTTTTTGTCCTCTTTGAGGTAAGAAGGAAATCTGAATTTTCTATATTATCTTCTGTATCCTTATGATGATATTGAGCATAGGCTTGGGAGAAGTGAGAGATACAAGGAGAGACTGTTGGAATTCTATGTAGTTTTTCTTAGCATAACTTGGTTCTTTCATCTCCAGTAAAATCTTGCTGTGGATCTTTCTGAGGTAATGTTAAGGCTAGCAGAGTACCAGATAAGACCAAATGTCCAAATCTAGCTAGTCTGCCTTAAGTAGGAATGGGCGCTGATTTAAAAGGAACAGGATGCTGATATTTGAGGTGGTTTCATCTGTGTTGCACAATAGAAAATAATAAACTGCCAGGTACTCCTGAGGACTCTGGGCTTATAGAAATGGCCCTTCCTTGTTAAAGTCTAGGGCCTAAAAATAATGCAGAGGAATCTGTCTTTCAAGACAAAATGCAATTCTCCAGGATCAACCCCGCTCTCTCTTCCTGTCTGTTTGATCTATAACTAGAGTTACATTACAGCATACCCCAGCCATGCTCTCAGATGCTGAGCCACCTATGCAAGGGAAGGAAATATACCCCAAAAGAGTATAGAACCTAGTCAATCTGTGCTAGCAGGAATTGACAGGGAGAGCAGGACATAATGTTAGATAAGGAAGAATTTATCACCATAAGGGTATACTCCTGTGACATAGAAACGATCACATTGACAAGCAATCCAGTAGATAATGCTGAATGATTGTTTGGCTCTTCCAAGCTTGAAAAAGGGGATACACTTCATTAAATGAAGTAGAAATGTAAGAATTTTCATAGCAGATGGTGTAAGATGAATAAAAGGGAGAAAGGACTAGGATTGTTAAAGAAGACATGTTACATTATACTAGCAGTTATTGAAGTCATAGGTACATAGAAACCTAGCAGTCAACTATGTATCACAGGGTTTGCCTTAAGCAGAATTTGCTAAAAATGTAATAAGTAATATGTTGGTAAAGTCCACGTGGCCATCACTGTGAAAGTTATTGTTGGCTGACACTAACAGCAAGTGATTATTTAGATAATCAGGGAATCTGATAGCAATGGGGAATATAGGATCTAATACAACATATTAGAGGCCAGGTAATGATATTTCACAATTAGAAACATGGTGCATAAAATTTTACAATGCACAGCAAGGTTGAAGTGGCAGCAGAGGTTCAAAGAATTAATAGAAGGCATGCCTAAGGGTAAAATAGATAGTTAGCCAAGATAGGAGATAACTCTCAATATATCTTATCAAAATTTACCCATGTAATAAAACTGCACACTTACCCTCTGAAGGTAAAATAGAAGTAAAAAAGGAGAAGTCAAGGATAGATGATCAAGTATCTGAGATCTATTGTCTCAAGGAAAAAATTATATTCCCTTCCCAGTTTCCAATACTGAGACAATCTTTAGACCCCACACCCATTGACTGAAGAACAGGCCAAATCCCCACGGAAAATTAAATGATAATGAATTCCTCAGTTCTTTCCCAAATTCACTATTTTGCATTGGCTATGGTAACTGAATAATAGAGAAGAGGCGCTACAACTCTTGGGGTTTGGGATAAAGGTCTGGATTGACATTAAAGCTTTTTCACTGCCGCATCATCACTAGTCCACCCTTAGAGGGCACCAGGTATTGAAACAGAGTATTGTACTTAGTCCATAAATAATGAACATACTGTTGGGCCTTGGTAGAGACAAATCATCTGATCACAAAATATCAAGTCACCATGTGGCTAGAGCTGCCCATTACGAACTGGAAGTATCAGACTTACAGTATTTAAAGTTTAAAGGAAGCCAGCATTAATCCATTGTAAAATGGAAATATTATTTCCTGGATTTCTTATGAGGAGAATCAGAAAGTAAAAACAGGTAGCCCAGAAAACTATTGTTGCCCCTCTTAACTTAGACATATAGTTGCATTGGAGTTGAGGGATTCCATTGTGAACAAATGATGGAGAAACAAGATCAAACCTGGTTAATTAATGGATAGGCTTGGTATTTTGCAGTGGGTCAAATGTTCTATAGACCAATTGAAGGATAAAGCTAAAAGCAGAAAAGACAAGAGTGAAAAGAGCCTGCCATGATGGAAAGAACATCCAGTGGTTAGCCTGGTCATTCACTTTTTGTGACAAGATAAATGTGTGTGTGTGTGTGTGTGTGTGTGTGTGTGTGTGTCTGCATCATGAGCAATGGCAAATGGCTTGGCTGGTTGATCACAGCAGGAAGGAAAAAAGATTGCAATTTTGGGGATCAGAATATCAGGAGTCACATGCCTTATTCTTTAAAATGATTGTAATTGTAGATTTACTTAGTCCAGTAAAAACAGAATAATGATCATTACTTACAGTATTTATATTTAAGGTGTTCTTCTATAATTACATTAGTATTATAACTGATATACCTTTTATACATGAAAATGATAATACTTTATGAAAGCCTGACAGTCTGGTTTGAGTATTTCCTTACTGTATTATCTTGCTCAGTTTTTAATTTGTTTTAAATAATTCTAGCAATTGGGTAAGACAAAATAAAACAAAACCAACCCTCATTTGGCAACGTAGTCTGCCATATACTTCCCCTTAAAAAAAACTATAATACAATATTTTATTTTGGAAGCTTGTGAGTATAGGATATGTTGAAAGAGATGAGTGAATATAATTATAGTCTATTATTTACAATGACATAAAATTACTGGAACTGATTTGGTTATTTGTCTATATTTTTTAAACCTAAAGGGAAGTTTTTAGAGAAGGATGATTTTCAGACAGGTTATTATTTCATCAACATTATTGCCATGTTTTTATTAGTCAATTATTATCTATTACATAGCTGTTACAGAAGTGGTTGTATTTGATTAACATAGTATTCATATAGTATCCATATCTGTATTTTGCTCTTTAAAATATATACTGTAACAACAAAATATATGTTTCAAAGGGTTCCCAAAAGCTATTATTAATGTTTCCTGGAAATAAGACATAGTACATCAGAGAGCTATGAGGATTATTTTAATAAAAGTAGGTTTGGAAGAAAAAAATTGGGTGAATTGTCTGACAGAAGAGGAGAATTATGTTAATATACTAAAAGTATCACATAGCAGAATTGATTTTGCCCTGTGGCTTTAAACTGATATTTATAACGCTTGTTTAAAAAATTCTTTCTATTTAGGATTACAATTACCTTATCATTTTTGCCTCATTGTGGTCGATTAACACTGCTTTAATTTATTATCCTCTTTCCTTTCATGTGGAGGAGTAACACCCAGTTTGATTTATGATTCAGCAGGAATTCAGGTGTCTGGTGGGCCTAATCTTTAAAACAAATTGTTGCGTGAAACCTCAAGTTAAATAAGGCTCATTTAAAAGTGTAGGTAATAGCTGCTCCTTTTACAGAATGATGAAAATTACATTTGTAAAACTATGCTGGCACAATGCGTATACTGTTGTAGGATCTGGAGGGTGAAAAGATTCATTCTGCATAACATAGAAAATGCTGGGATGTTCTGTTTGCTTACATTTCATAATTTATACGAAAATACAAGTACATTTTTTAGTATAAAGAAACTTCAAAGAAGTTAATTTACTCCAGTTTACAAAGTGCTTCCTTTTATTGGCATTCTTTCTTTGTAAGAGTAATTGTCAGGTACTTTAAGACAATGATAAACCTATTGTGGAGTGGATGGAGGGGGAAAACAATTAATAAGCAATAACTGAATGTCCATATTTAAAATATAATTAGTTTTGAAATTTCATAGAAAAGAATACTTAGGTATTACGTGATTTTTTTCATTAGGCAGTAGATATAGTACCAAACAAAGAATTTACATTGTTCAATTAAAAATTCATTTTGTGACATATCAGTGACTTTTGATAGATACATTAAAATAATATTTATAAAAGTGTGTTGGTCAAATGCACTGACAATCTTTTGGTACTGGTATTCATTATGGCTAAAAAATGAACAAAATTTTTAAAAAATTAAATAGAGTCTTTAATTCAACTGACAAGTTGTACCATGGTCTTTAAAAACTCTTACATGAAAAGGAAGTTTTAAATATAGAGTTACAATTCTAAGGTGTAACCAGAATTCATGATATATTAAAACTGATAAATAAACCTAAAGGCATATTAAATGTCATCATTTTAAAGTTAAACATAATTTATTATATATGGCCATATGTTTAATTCTATGTAAGTATATTATAATATATATACATATATGTATATACATATATAGTATATATAGTATATGTTTATAATATATACATATATTATAAATATATATTTTTTATATATTTATATATAATATATATACATATATTATAAACTTATATATGTATATATTATATATGTATAACATATACGATTATATAGACATATGTATGTATATGTACATATAACAAAAATTTATGTTTTATTATATATTATGTATTATATATTATATATAATATATAATATACACATATATGTGCATATTATATATTATATATAATATAACGTGTGTACATTATGTATTATGTATTATAATACATAATATATAATATAAAATACATAATATATGTATTATATATTATATATAATATAATAATATAATATATAATATATTATGTAAGTATTATGTATTACATATGTATTATGTATTATATATGTATTATATATTATTTTATATGTATTA
>CAUYLG010076239.1:0-51723 GCA_963573385.1 Cacajao melanocephalus
TATGTTTAGCATTATTTAACTTTTTTTTTTTTTTTTTTTTTTTTTTTTTTTAAAACGGAGTATTGAAATTAAACCCAGCCTGGATTGCCGTGGCAAAAAAATGGGTAAATACAAAAACCCCAACCCCATGTTACCCCTAGCCAAATGTTTTCCATTAATTAACTTTTTTTTTTTTTTTTTTTTTTTTTTTTTGTGAGACGGAGTCTTGCTCTGTCACCCAGGCTGGAGTGCCGTGGCATAATCTTGGCTTACTGCAACATCCCCCTCCCGGATTCAAGCAATTCTCCTGCCTCCGCCTCCTGAGTAGCTAGGATTACAGGTGCATGCCACCATGCCTGGCTATTTTTTTTTTTTTTGAATTTTTATTAGAGACAGGGTTTCATAAGTTGATCAGACTGGGTCTTGAACTCCTGACCTCGTGATCCGCCTGCCTCAGCCTCCCAAAGTGCTGGGATTATAGGCTTGAGCCACTGTGCCCAGCGCATTATTTAACTTTGAGGTTAAAGATTAAGCTTTATGAATAACACTTTATCAACAAAGTAACATATACTTAACAACAGTAGTTCTCCATGGGTCTGGGACCAGCAGCCTCAGCATCACCTGGAACTTGTTAAAATGCAAATTCTCGGACCTCATTCCAGATTCATTAAATCAGACTCTGAGGGTGAGACCCTGCAATCTGTGTTTTCACGAGCCCTTCAAGGGATTCTACTGCCCAGTCAAGTTTGAGAACCACTGCTTAAAAGCCTGGTTTTGGCTCTTGGTGAAGAAGGAAAAAAAAAAAAAGTGCCTGAGTGCAAATAGATGTTTCATTTGTGGATCAAAAGATGGTCTTAGTTTGCTCTCCTTACTCCTCAGGGAGCACCTGCAGGGGGAACAGCAGGAGCTCTAGAATCTGCTTTCTGGCTTCACCACTCATTTGCTGTATGAATTGTTAACACAGGACCTAACATACTCTGAATTTCAGTTTGTTCATCTTTAAACTGGAAATGCAGAAAAATGGGAGCAAATACATGAAGTGACCAGTGTAATATATTCACATGGCAGATACACATAATAAACATTATTATCCTTATTTCACATTTTTTTTCTTGTCCCATATTTAAGAATAGTAATGTTCACTGTCAGCAGTATTTTTTATATATATACAGTACATAACTATATTGTGTGTGAGGTATATGTGTCGAGTATTCTATACTGTAGAGTCTTCTACAGGTTGTTTTTTGAGAATCTCTTCTCTTGGTATTTGTCAAGTTTTTTGTTTGTTTGAGACAGATTGACAAATACTTAAAGAATTTTGCCAAGATTTGCTCTATATAATAAAATAACTGGCTATTAGCACCAAGATATTTTGGTAACATGATAGCGCTTACATATATTTTCTCCTTTAATCCTCAGGACAGTCTTATGAGTAGATGTTATAATTGTCTTCCTTGGATAAGTGATGGATCTGCAGTTAAGAAAAGTGCCCAAGGTCATAGAACTGGTAATGACATTCTGGGCATCAGAATCCATGCTGTTTGCTATAGCACTCTACCATGTGCCATAATTTTAGATGGTTTAGAAGATCTCATGGAAGAAGGGGAACTTTAAAAGGCCCTTGAAAGATGGGTAAAATTTAGAAGGGTGGAGATATATGCTGGTGGGGGCAAAAGGGAAGAATATTGCAGTTTATCTCTGCAACTCTCCTAATAAGGTAGGAACTTCCTTATGATTTGTTGTTGTTGTTTTCTGAAAATCTTTCTACCCCAGCATCTAGCTCAACCTCCAGAAGATAGGAGGCACTCAGTAAATATTTGTCAGATAAATGAGACCAGTCTTAATTATCATGGCAGTTTAGTGGGTACGAGTGAAGGTGCTAGAGCCGGACAGCCTAGGTTCAAACCCCGACTCTACCCCTTCCTAGCTGTGTGTCTGTGGGCAGCCTCATAAAGAGGCTCCTCCTCTATAAAGTAGGAATAACAAACCCCACCTAGAAAATGGATGTGAGGAGTAGGTAATACATGGGAAGTGCCAAGAACGCTGCTTGGCACCTAACGTCTCCACAGGTGTGGCTGCTGTGATGAAAGGTCATGATGATCCTGTACTTCCTCTCATGGTATGGTTTGAGAAGTGAGCTTTCCAACCTATCTAACATAAAGCTTGAATGGGTACAAAGTGGGACTTCCCTGGAGATGACCAGGAACACCAGGATGTGAGTTTAGAATTGTGGGCGCCTCTGTGCTTTCATTCACAGGCAGCAAGTTGCTCTCAGTAAGTGCTTTCCAGTCTTTCTGGAAAGTCTTCCCAAACTGTCAAGGTTTATAAAATCTTTCTAGAAAGTCTTCCTAGTCTTAAGTTGGGAGGTTTCCTGGAGAGGGACTTGAATGTGTATTTGGAGGAAGTACAGAGATTTGAAAAGAATTTGTATCATTATTGTCCATATTGTTTCTAAAATTGATCATTCAGTACTGAAGTTGTAGATTTTAGTTTCACATTGTCTTATAAAAATATATGATAAATATTAAATACCATAGGGAAATTATTTTTTAAATTTTTTGAAACATTAAAGTCTGACTTTGTAGTAACATTTTAGCTTACTGTGTTCTGAGTCATTTTGATTGTCAGTGACTGTTGAATAAGTTAGTAGTGATTATTATGACTAGATGATTTTTGTGAGTGTGAATTAGATTTATGTTTTGTCTTCTCAGATATTTTATCTCCTTTATTTGGGACGCTTGTTTCTTCAGCTCAGGTGAGTATACCTTTAAGATGTTTTTTCTTTTGGTGAAAGTAGACAAGTAATTAAACAACTCCATGAGAAAATATGAGAAGTGCATCTTGGGAGTCTCAGTCCCGTGCAAAGACTGAGATGGCACATACCTGGAGGCTAGCTCAAGTGCCACAGTCATGGGATCCATGGCCATCAACATAGAATGGGGATGTCACTATCAGGAGAGCTTTTGACTCAGGTCCCACTGGCCAAGAAGTCTCTTTGGACATTCCAGCCTGAAAGACTAGAATGGGGCACTTCTTTTGGGGACACTGATTAATTCATGGGACTGAGTTAACTCTGGTGCGTAGAGTGGTGAGGTGTGAGTAGTGAAGGCCAAGTCAAGTTAGAAAAATGTGAATTTTCATGTTCAATGGCTCCTTCCTGACTGAGCTGGTCCCTTTGTGTTGATAAATCATGTAATGCTCCAGACCCTCAAGTAAATGGTCAGAACAAATGGCTCTGTCCCTGAGGAAAGCCAGGCTTCTTTTATCTTTGGTTTGGCATTGAGAGTCCTGGTGTCCATTTGGAAGGTGGGGAGCATTTGCAAATTCCCTGTTAGCTCAGTTGGGTTACTGAGTTACTAATTACCCAGGTGTGAGGAGGAGCTGTATGGATGACACTAGTACAGAACTTGCATTTAAGATTTAATTTTTATAAGCCTAGTAAATGTCTGGTCCCAGGTGGCTGTATACAAAGCTAGCTAACAAGTTAGCCTGAAAGGAAATGTTCGTTTCTGAAAGTCCTAGGATCTTTGTCTCCAGTATCTGTCTTTTTATAATCACCTAGGGGAAAAGGGATAAATTTATAAGCCCCTTTATTTAAATTAATCTCAAGGCCATTAGACATAATGTAATAACACCCTGCAGACAAGTACAGATGCTGCCAAAGCATGCAGTGATAATTTCCTGACAACCTGTTATCTCATGTACTTGGCTCTATTTAGGTTCTTTTAACCATGTATTTAAGATAAATTATAGATTTATTAGTATTGCAGCATAACCCTCCAGGTTTACAAATAATATAGGTAGTGCATCATTATTTTAGAGTTTCCTTAAATGTAATAACTAAACAATTCTCCTTCTGAACTGTTTGGCAGACTTATCCATGGCTTACTCTTCTTTTCTCCCATCTAGTTTAACTACTGCTTTGACGTGGACTGGCTTGTAAAACAGTATCCACGAGAGTTCAGGTGAGTTCTACAGGGTGACAGACAACACCATAAACTGTAAAGGGACTTTGACACCTAAGATTTGTATTTCTCAGGCAAAGCCACTGGTCTCTTTGAATATTTCTTTTGAAACTATTGAAATTATATAGACGTTAAGTTATATTGGGAAAAGACCATTCTTTGATCTATTTAATCCTACACATTCTTTTTACAGATTTTAGCATTTTCCTCTGTGCTCTTTCAGGAAGTAGATAAGGACAGGCTTTAACTCAAATAACAGAACTTTATGTCCAGTCTTAATATGAGGGAAAAGACCATCTCCACATGCCTTCTAGATCTGTAAATGTGCCAACATGTGGCCAGCATGCTCTGCTTTCCTTAGCACATCAATGGTGTTCTGTTTTGAGGATCCCTTTGTGTTTCTGCGATTAGGAAAGGAGGCTGTACCTATCGCCTTCCCTCATCTAGGCTCTGGAGGTAATGGATTTTTAGTTCTGTCTTCTGCCTGCACTTCATCAGCTTCATATTAGGCAATACAGACCAAATAGGGCATCACACAGTGAGGTACCACCCCTCCCTGTTTCTGACACATTTATGGGGCAGAATCCCATAATAGCAAGTAGGATGGAGGAAAACACCCAGGAAAAAATGATTGTCAGGGTCCTCAAAATTTTTGGTACATTTAGGGAATCAGATTGTGGAAACCTCTGACGTTAACAATAGATAAAACGCTGTTAAAATTTTTTAAGCAGCTTTGGCAGTTGGGGCTTTTTTTAACCTGTAACACCCAGAATTCGTTTTATCTCCATGTAAAAGAATACTCAAAATAACAGTGGCTTAAATAAGACAGAAATTGTTTCCAGCCTGACAAGTTGAGATGGTAAACATTTATGGTCTGGACTGGGGGCACCAGGGTTCTCAGAGACTTATCCACCTACCCTTTCTGTTCTACCATCCTGGTGTGTGATTCAGTCTTCAGAGCCACCTCATGGCCCAGCATGGCAGCTAGAGCTCCAGCTTACTCATCTATTCCAGGTAGCAGGAAGGGGAAAGGAGGAGAAGGACAAAAAAGGCCCACATTCCAGCTATGCCCATCTGAGCAGCCTTCCTGAAAGTCCCATACAGTATCTGCATCTGTTTCACTGAGCAGAGGCTGAAATGTCTTTTAGCTTAGCACACCTTGTCTTAATTAGCCTTTTGTTAGGGAAGGAGAAGAGAATGGCTGTCTAGAGGCAACAAGCAGTTTCTGCCTTGGCTCCTCCTGGCAGTAGTATCCTTGCGTATCATCACATTGGCATTTTCTGTTCTTCCTCCCTTTTCTTAAAGACCTTGAAATCGTCACCCCATTAGAGTGTTGGCCAAGTATACACTGCCGTTCCTTTGTATCTGTTATGGGTTAAATTCTCTCACCCCCCAAAAAATCTGTTGGACTTCTAATCCCCAATACCTCAGAATGTGATCTTATTTGGAGACAGAGCTTTTACAAAGGTAATCAAGATAAAATTAGGGCATTAGGATGGGTACTAATCCAGTGAGACTGATCTCCTTATAAAAAGAAATTTGGGTGCAGAGACAGAGATAAGACCGTGTGAAGACACAGAATGCCATCTATAGGCCAAGCTCCCAGCAGCTAGGAGAGAGGCTTGGAACAGATGCACCTCACAGCCTCAGGAACCAGTCCTGCCAACACCTTGATCTTGGACGTCTGGCGTCCAGACCTGTGAGACAATATATTTCTGTTTTCTAAGCCACCCAGTTTGTGGCACTTTGTTACGGAGGCTGTGGCACACTAATACAGTATCCATTGGATTATCAGTAACTAAAAGGACAAAAGTGTCCTCCTCCTCCTCCTCCCTGCACACCCTTACTGCCAAGTGCATCTTGGGAAGGCCATTAAGAGGCTTAGAAGGTTGAGGAGTGGCCTCAATGGCAAGTTTAAGTAATATCCAGAGTTTGTATGTAGAAAAATTCAGATCATAAGGATTGATACCTCATTATGCTATTCTTCAGGTGCTGTTTTTTGTAATAAGTCATAGAACCAATACATTTGAGAGAATTAATGAGGACTTCAGTTTCTATCAGTCATGTTTAATCTTTTTTTTAAAGATGACTTGATATAACATTTTTTGTTTCTAGGTGATAGATGCATGAGTGTTTCTTACATTATTCTCTGTACTGTTTTTCTTACTTAATTTCTAAAAAATCACAAGTTTATGTTTTATAGTTTACCCTGTCATGTAAGCATAAAGCTATTGGGTATGAGGTAACGAGGCATTAGTACTAGAAGTACATTTTCTATGATGTTTCTAGTTGATTGTTTTTCCTTTGTGTATGGTAGAGAATCATTCTGCAGTGTGACTGATAGATCTGAAAGTGGCTCAGTTGTTTATCTTGCTTGATTGGTTATATCCAATTTTCGTTGTGTTGGGAGAGCTTATAGAAATATATTTATTTCTAAGGATTATCTTGCTTTGAATTAATCAGAAAGATCGAGAATCTCTCAAAAGCCTTTTTAATATATTCTTGAAAAGTGTTTTTATATTTGGAATTCAAAAACACAGCATATTTCAGCATAGCTTGGGCTCTGTTTCACTGAAATCTAACCACCCATTAATGTGGCCGCGTCATGCTGTGGGCCTGGCCTGCTCACTGTTGTGCCCTGGGTCTAGCTCAATGCATAGCACGCAGGAGGAGTTTGGCTGATATAGATGTGCTGTGAAATGAATCCACTGTGTGGTCCAAAAGAAGGAAAAAAAAAGCATTGTACTATATAACAAGAATTATCTTTAATTTATTTGGACTTAAGTATTTTAACACAGAGCTGCTTATGTGCCTTTTTGGGCCAAAGAAGATAATTATTCAAGGACTTTGTTGAATACAGTCCTTAAATTCCCTCTGTGTTACAGCAGAACTGCAGGATCAGGCCATGTAGCCCCATTATAAAAGTATCTGGTAAATGAACGTGAGCTGATCACTGCTCTGTGTTAGCCCCGACTTCACTTACTACAAATGCCAGAAACAAATGTCAAGTGATAAAGAAGCTAGCATTCCTTAATGAGGCCAGAGTCCAGCTTCATGAATGATGTATTTTATTTTATTTATTTTTGAGACAGAGTCTCACTCTGATACCCAGGCTGGAGTGGAGTGGTGCAATCTCGGCTCACTGCAAACTTCGCCTCCCGGATTCAAGCGATTCTCCTGCCTTAGCTCGGAGTAGCTGGGATTAAGGCACGCACAACCATGCCCAGCTAATTTTTGTATTTTTAATAGAGATGGGGTTTCACCATGTTGGCCAGGCCGGTCTCGAACTCCTGACCTCAAGTAATCTGCCTGCGTCAGTCTCCCAAAGTGCTGAGATTACAGGTGTGAGCCACTGTCCCTGGCCGTGAATGATGTATTTTAAATGCTTCTGCTCTCTTTTCAGGAAGAAGCCAATCCTGCTTGTGCATGGTGATAAGCGAGAGGCTAAGGCTCACCTGCACGCCCAGGCCAAGCCTTACGAGAACATCTCTCTCTGCCAGGTAAGCTACTTACTGCCTTTGGAGAGCATACGTAGTCTGAGAATTAGAATGAAACATAGACATTTAGACCACCCTTCCACCTAGTGCAGAAGTCCTCTCTCTAGCATCAGTCATCAACAGATATTTGTCTAGCCTCAGCTTAAACACTTCCTGAGATAGAGCATCCCATTCGTAGTACTCCTTGTGCTTGGAAAGGTTTTTCTTTTGTGGGCCTGAAGTCTTCCTAATTTCAACTCATTGGGTCTTAATTTTCCCCTTCCGGAGCCACACAAAATAAGTAAAGTCGTTCATCTTAAACATGTCAGTGATTCGTATATCTAAAGTGATCTGTCCTGTCTCACTTAGTTTTCTCTCTGTGATTCAAACATTCTCTTTCTTTGGTTGTACTCGATGTAGTATGGATTCCGAGTCTTTCCACAACCTGCCACAGTGCTCCCCTGGTTGCATGTAGCTTGTCAGTATTCCTGTTGAAACCTGGGTTTCAACTGAACAAATCTGGATGCAGTTCAGTGGCTGTTGGTTTCTTTTTGTCAGTATCCTGTGCGTGCAGCTTAAAACTTGTAGTTTTTCATGACACCTTATGTAACTTACATTAGCTGCCATTGACACTTCATTGGTAGCCCTTCAACCACAGTTCTTTTTTTCGCAACAGTTGCACCTAAGGTCTAAACAGGAGAGACCCATAGATTAAAAAACTGTTAGGAAACTGTGAGTCGTATGCTGTGTATGATCTAAGTCCAGTGTGGAGACATTAAGTGGTCTCATAACAAGCATATTCACTTAGTTTGCTAGGACCAAAGCAAAGCAGAAAAGAAAGCTGTATTCATTTGTTCTTGCGCTGCTATGAAGAAATACCTGAGACTGGGTAATTTATAAAGAAGAGGGATTTAATTGGCTCATGGTTCTGCAGGCTATACATGAAGCATGGCTGAGGAGGCCTCAGGAAACTTTCAGTAATGGCAGAAGGTAAAGAGGAAGCAGGCACATCTTACTTGCCTGGAGCAAGAGGGCAGAGAGAAAGGGGAGGAGCTACACACTTTTATTAAACAACCAGATCTCATGAGAACTCACTATCACGAGAACAGCAAGGGGGAAGTCCACCCCATGATCCAATCACTGCCTACCAGGCCCTCCGCCAACATTGGGGATTATAATTCGAGATGAGATTTGGGTGGGGAAACAGACCCAAACCACACCAAAAGCCAAAAAACGGTTATTGCCCGGTTTCTTTATATATTCCCATAATTTTGTCCTAATACTTTGCAGCCGGCATAAAACGTGGCCAGTGACTTTCATTAGGACCCATTTCTTTAGACTCATCATCCAAAAGGGTCTTCTATTACATGTGGCATTTTGAGCAAGAAACCTGCAAAGTAGAAAGGAAAACAAGGAATACAGAAGAATTTCTCACATTTATGATAACTACTTCCTATAGAAATGGTGGTTATGAAGTAGCTGGTGTCATAGTCACCTTTTCCTGTTTCATTTAGCTGTATTATCAGTCCATTCATGAGAAAACATGGAAGATGCTTTTTATAGCCCTTTTCTTTCCTTATTGTTAGCTTAGTAAAATTGGCAAAAGATTTCTGCTCTTAGAGTACAGAGGCAAGAGTGAATTACATGCTTTCTGGATTTTTTTTTTTTTTCATTTTCCTTCTAGTGTCTCTTTTCCCCTTCCACAAAGATTTAAGAATTCCAACTCACATGGTATCACTCTTTTTCCAACTATATATGATATCTTTGTACTTTTTAAAGATTAATACAGTACAAGAGGTCAGTCTTGTTAATTTTAAACGTATCTCACAACATTTTCCTTATAATTTAACCTATTTCACTTTATAGAGTTGTCGTATTAAAAATACCTTCTATCCAGCATGGATGGGTTCATCTCATCATGCCCATAGACGTGCCTTTGCTTCAGCGGTTGCCAAAATTCCATTGTTTTGCTTCTGTTTCCAGCAACATAAGAGGTTAGACTGCAGTAGGATAGCTCCTATCAAACCTTATAGTGGGCAGAAAGTAAACTGACACAGAATCCTGAAAACTGGTGACTAAATGAATGGAAATAGAAAGTATTTTTCAAATATTATTTACCCGTTCTGAAAGGTTTAGGAGAGAGGTTTCTGTGCTTGATAGCGTGCTGCAGGCTGGCCACCAGAGGGCATAGTGAGCTGCATCTTCCAAACCGCTTGGAAAGAACTGTTTAGAAGTTCCCAACTCTAGGCTGAGGTACAGGATTGTGTCCCTCTCCTGATCTCTTGAAACACCTTTATACCTTGTCTGTAATATAAATTCTTTTTCTAGCAGCGTGGGTCATTTAAACTGAGACACATTAGTCAGAGAATCAGTGGCTACTGACACTGTCCCATTTTGCAAACGTGGGACCTAAGGGCAGACCTTGAGACCTTGTGGTGGTCAGAGTCACATTGCCTGGGCTCAGTCCCAGCTCTATGTGTGTGTATTAGTCTGCTTGGATGCTTATAACAAAATTACCTGGGTGACTTTTCTTGGACTTGGGTGGCTGAAACAACAGACACTTATATCTCAGTTCTGGAACCTGGGAATCCAAGATCAAGGTCAATTCAGTTCAAGATGAGGGCTCTCTTGCCAGCTTGTAGATGGCCACCTTCTCACGTTGTCCTCATGAGGGAGAGGGAGGAAGGCAGACACACAAGCTGTCTCTTTTATAAGGACACCAGTCCTGTTTTATCAGGATTCTACCCTTATGACCTCATTTAACCTTAATTACCTCCATGAAGTCCCTCTCTCTAAATAGTCACATTGGAAGTTGGGGATTCAACATATGAATTTGGTAGGGGAGACACAAGTGTTTATAACACTTATTCTGGGCTTGTTACTGGCTTGTCACCTAATTTCTTCATCTTTGAAATTGATTGCTATTGCTCTTCATTCTAGAGTTTGCTAAAGGATTTGATGCACTAGCCCAGAAACAGCACCCAGTAAACATTATCTGTTGAAGCTCTTATCCTTGTTTTTTATGCTTAGACTTGCCCAGAAGCATGTAACTTGTAGCAAGCTAAACAAAAGCCAGGTCTCTTGACCGTTGTTCTTCCTCAGCTAAATATCAATTTATAGAGTGGCAGTCTTCCTTCTCATTTTGTAATTTTGAAGACATGAAATAGAGTTCCCTGTACTTTCTTCTGTGGCCAGAGTGCACAGATGCATGCTGATCTGTGAGCATCTCCACTCCAGACAGGGGCTGTGTTGTAACTCACCTGTGTATTCCAGAGGCCCATTACTGCCCCCAGCAAAGTTTCACCCATGCCATGTGGTAGGGAGGGTGGGGTAGGTAGTGGGGAGGGGTGGAAGTCGTGATTGCCACAATTGTAGAATGCTTACTGCATGCAGCCCCCCATTCCTCAGCATTTTGCATATGTGATCTCATTTCTAACAACTCTGGATCTCATAACGGTACCATTTAAAAAAGGAGAAAGCTGAGGCATAGAGATAGACGTATTTTCCAGAGTCGTACAAAGTTGTGAAGGCAGGATTTGAGCCCATGTACTGCGTTTCTAATTGCAAAACTTTTTCAGTTATTTAAACTCTTTAATAACCTGCATCTTGTGACGTATTCTAGTTAACCAAGGTCTGGCAGTAGTGGGTGTTAGATAAAATGTTTTCTATATACATCCCCTCCATTTCATATGTTTTTATTTTCAGCACTTGCTGTGCTTTCAATATAAGGACATTTCTATTTTAATTTAATATCCCAAGTCTTTATGTTGCCACCACTTTGGGTGTTTCTTTCAAATATGCTCTGAAAACTGTACTATTAATTTCTATATAAGCCAAATATCTAAAACTGTGCAGTCTTATTTGTTTTACTAGTTTTTTGACAACTAAAGAAATTAGGCTTCTCACTCCTAATTACTGTAATTAAAAATATAGTGTATATTGAATCATTCTGGGTAGAAAAATTTATGATTTTGTTTTTAATATGCATCTCCAGATGCTATTATAAAAAGCGGTCTTGTTATTCAAGGGCTTGTCCAGTAGAGGTCAGTAAAAATAGTTTTTAAAAAAGTTGGCCTGATTGCTTTCTAATGTAATTTCCAGTAGATACGTATATTAGTGGTTTTTTAATAAACGGCTTCTTTTTCATCCTAGGCAAAGTTGGATATTGCATTTGGAACACACCACACGTAAGCAATTTTTATGAAATGGGGGAACCCCTCAAGCATTGTCATTTGTCCGTTACACTGTTATTCGTAGAAGATACTGAGCATGGTAGGCCCACCTAGGATCCAGCACGGTGATGCTTAACTGAGCCTGGGGGAGCTATTCTTTTATTTAATGCTCTTATAAAAATTATTTGGTCCTTCCTTTTAATTTTATAGATCAGGAAACTGAGGCCCAGATTTAGGTATGTGGTTTTTCTTTGGGCCAGTAGTGGAGACAGAAACAGAACCTATTTATTCTAACTTTAGTGGGTTTTGTTGGTTTTTTTTTTTTAATATATTATTTTTTGAGACATGGTCTCGTTCTGTTTCCCAGACTGGAGTGCAGTGGCATGATCACACCTCACAACAGCCTCTAACTCCCAGGCGTGAGCAATCCTCCCACCTCAGCCTCCCGAGTAGCTGGGTCTATAGGTGCATACCACCATGCTCAGCTAATTTTTTTGTAGACATAAGGGTCTCACTTTATGACTCAGGCTGGTGTCGAACTCCTGGGCTCAAACAGACCTGCTGTCTTATACTCTCAAAGTGCTGGGATTACAGGGGTGAGCCCCTGTGCTGGCCTTCACTTTAGCTTTTAATTTATTCTTGTTTGCTCATGGCTAAAATTTACCTTATTATTTCCTTTAGTCCATCCACCACCACCCCTGCCACCACCTCACCCCTACACACATACTTTGTAGGTTAAACTCAACAGAGTTTTTTTTTTTTTTTTTTTTTTTTTTGGAGACAGAGTCTTTCTCTGTTGCCCAGGCTGGAGTGCAGTGGCACGATCTCAGCTCACTGCAACCTCCGCCTTCTGGGTTCAAGCGATTCTCCTGCCTCAGCCTCCCAAGTACCTGGGATTACAGGCCCCTGCTACCACACCCAGCTAACTTCTGTATTTTTATTAGAGACAGGGTTTCACCATGTTGGCCAGGCTGGTCTCAAACTCCTGACCTCAAGTGATCCACCCACCTCAGGCTCCCAAAGTATTGGGATTACAGACGTGAGCCACCATGCCTGGCCAAGAGCTCTTAATTCAGAGTTTAAAATGCCTAGGAGGCTGGTCACTGTGGTTTCATGCCTGTAATCCCAGCACTTTGGAAGTCCAAGGCAGGTAGATTATTTGCGGTCAGGAGTTTGAGACCAGTCTGGCCAACATAGTGAAACCCCATCTCTTCTAAAATTACAAAAATTAGCCGGGCAGTAGTGGTACGTGCCTGTAATCCCAGCTACATGGGAGGCTGAGGCAGGAGAATTGCTTGAGCCTGCAAGGCGGAGGTTGCAGTGAGCCAAGATCATACCACTGTACTCCAGTCGGGGCGACAGAGTGAGATCCTGTCTCAAAAACAAACAAACAAAAAAAAAACAGTACCTAGGAAAGTAATTACTATTGCCCTTTTCCCAATTAAGTAGCTATAGTTTACATTTTGTCGAAAGGACAGTATCTTGTAGAAGATTGAGCTCATGTCTTAAAATTACTTTTGGTTGCTTATTTTTTTAATTTTTGTCTGAGACAGAGTCTCGCTCTGTTGCACAGGCTGGAGTGCAATGGCACAATCTCAGCTCACTGCAGTCTCCACCTCCTGGGTTTAAGCAGTTCTCCTGCCTCAGCCTCCTGAGTAGCTGGGACTATAGGCGCGCGCTACTGCATCTGGCTAATTTTTGTATTTTTAGTAGAGATGGGGTTTCACCATGTTGGCCAGGCTGGTCTTGAGCACCTGACCTTGTGATCCACCCACCTCAGACTCCCAAAGTACTGGGATTTCAGGCGTCAGCCACTGATCCCAGCCTATTTTTAAAATGTTTTAAGAATTAAGTACCTATTATGTTCTTGACAGAGCTCAAGAGGATATAGAGTTTTTATTCTTACAACTTTGATGAGAGAAGCAAGATAAACATGGATTAGAAAAGGAGAAACACCTTCCAGATCATGGTGATGGAGTGTAAGCTGCCTTCCCACGTGACAGGGTAAAGGTAGAAACAGTGAACGGGGCAGTCTTTGAGACTGCATACACTTTGGCACATAAGTCGTTAGGTACAGTAGCCCTACTCCATCCAGTTTTGGTTGGATGCCGTGCAATTCTGTGGTGTGTCTCACAGTATTTTAGAATGGTAAAGCTCTTTGGTTTCCTCCAGAGCTGAGAGCAGGGTTAATTCTTATGGCTCCAAGAATTGATAGAGGGGGAAAGAGAAAGCCAAAGCTGCTGAACGTCAAATATCCAGATCCAGGTAGTAACCTGTGGCAAACCACAGGGTGGGCGAGACATACCTCTTTCCACGGCCCCCACCATGCATCATTTAGTCTTCTCCCACCTCTCCTACTCCTACCCTAGTAGCATGAAGGGTTCACTGTTATTGCAACCAGCCCTTGGAAGCCATGTGTGATGAAAGGAATGCTCTGGCATCTGGCACATGTGATCTCAACATGTTCTTCCACTTTGTGACCTTGGATAATACCTGTTAACTGTCCAGCCACAGATTCCACATCTGTAGAATGAGAATAAACCTTCTTCTGGATTGCTGTGAACACTTAGTTTGATAACATATGACAGAGCTCCTAGGATGGTACCTGGCAGAGAGGTGGTTGGCATATGTTCGTTCTCTTCCCCTTTTGCAGGAATAGCTGTGCATTTGGGTTGTGTCCCTTTTGCTGCCCCACAGCTTAGCATACAATATGGCAGGTCAGAATTCTTCAAGGGAGATCTCATTCCTTACCCTTTTCTATCCATTTTTAACTCTGACCTTATTAACACTACCATTTTGTCTGCAAAAGATGAATATGGCTACTCTCAAGTTCATAATTCTATTTGGTAGGATTCATTGACGTTAGTGTGTGATTTGCCTGGTAATCGATGTCTTGACTAATGGAAATATTTGTAAACCTTATATCATGAATCCGTAACTGACTTAATTACAGTCAGCTGCTGATTTGGCAACTGTGTATGTAAATTTGCCCAGATTTCAGAGAGCACATTTCACAAACGGAAAGAAGATGGCTCAGCAGCTGTCATTTCTCCAGCTTTGCATTAATTTACTGTTTGCCAGCTTGGGTTAATTTCTCATTTTTGGCAAGAGCTAAATATCTCATTCTCTTTTCTGTCCTTGCATCCTTTTTCTTATCTTTTTATGCTAATTTCATCCTGTCTAGATAATATTCATGTTGTTGTTTATTTGTAGAGAGCCAGTGGTTCATTTTTTTTTCCCCATGTGTGAATTGAGTTTCATCAGTAAGTGTTAAGTAGCACTCTGTCCTTAATGGAAATGATAAAATAAGTCAAGACAGAGTTACAGCCTTGAGAAATGACACTTTAGTTGGAGCGAGAACTTAGTTTCTGAAATATGGAAACAATACTATTGAAAACAACAGGGAGATAAAAATCATCCATTATTAGATTAGAAAATAAACCTATGTACTGAAGGAGTAATAGGAATGTACAGGTGAGAGTGTTTTACATTTAATAAAATGTATTTATTTGTTTATTTTTGAGACAGTGTTTCACTCTGTTGCCCAGGCTGGAGTACAGTGGCACAGTCTCCGCTCACTGCAACCTCCGCCTCCCGGGTTCAAGTGATTCACCTGCCTGAGACTCCTGAGTAACTGCGATTACAGGTGTCCACCACCACACCCAGCTAATTTTTAAATTTTTAGTAGAGACAGGGCTTGACCATGTTGGCTAGGCTGGTCTCAAACTCCTAACCTCAGGTGATCTGCTAGCCTCAGCCTCCCAAAGTGCTGAGATTATAGGCATGGGCCATTGTACTCAGCAGCAAAATGTATTTTTGCATTTTATTCACAATAGTCCTGAGGTGGGATAGATCCTTAGAGATACAAATGGAAAACTGAGGCTCAGGGACATTGAATGGCTTATGTTGGGTCAAAGGGCTTCTAAATGACAATCTGGAGCTCAATTCTTCAGACTTCAGATGGAAAGCTCTTATCTATATCCTAGCCCCTCTCTCTCACTAGAGTTAAAATAAGAGAAATGTGTTTGGCTAGAGGTCTGAGGCTGCCACATGGAAAAAGAGTGGACCCAATTAGGTCTGATTTGGGTTAATGAAGAATAGGCAAGACTTACCTCAAGCCAAGATAACACACTGGTGACAAGTGTGGAATCTATGGATACAAAAAACCACTCTAATGGTAATGAAGCATCTTTCAAACTTTTTAAGATTTCAACTTATGATAAATACATTTTATATTTCAGTGTATTGTGCACTAATATACCCATGTGCCAAAACAAAATTTCATGAACCAGTAATTAAAAATATGCAGTATCCTAACTGATTCTATTTTAGTTGTTTAAAAAATACTAGCCATGATGAAGCAAGAGGTTGTTGACCATACTTTGAATCTCAGACAAGAAGGTTCCCATGGTCCCTAGAAGTAACAGATGATGCTGAATAGATAATAAGGGGCCAGGCTGGAGGGATGTGAAGTGCCAGGACTGGCCAGGTAGACAGAATAGGGTGAAAGTTCATTTACCCCATTACCCCATTTACCAAATACTCAACATTTTTGAAAGATTTTCAGCCTATCACTTAGGCAGAATTTCATCATGGTAATGTATAGAAGGGAAGATTATAAATGTTTCAAGTTTGGGTAATATGAAAGTTTTAAAAAATTCCTTTAGCTATTTGTTACATTTGCATCGGAAAGGTATTACATATTTTGAAAGTACTGTTAATGCTTTTTGATCCTTTGCTGTTTTTAAAGGAAAATGATGCTGCTGCTCTATGAAGAAGGCCTCCGGGTTGTCATACACACCTCCAACCTGATCCACGCTGACTGGCATCAGAAAACTCAAGGGTTCGTAGGGGCCTGCTCACTTCCTGGCAGTGTGTGTGCTGAGAAAGGTCAAAAGCCAGAACATTCACTTTATTCTTTTTTCTATTTTTTTTTAATTGTAAAAATGACACAACATAGCCTAGAAAAGAGTTGTATGCAGAAAAACTTACAGTATACTTTTCCTACCTGCCCCATTCTACCTTCTTGGGGTAACCAGTGTTAACAGGAGCATAATCATCCACAGCTACCTCTATTATACATATGAACATACATTTCTATTTACATGTAGTAGTCTCTTTCTAGTTTTTAGAAAAATGGCATCATATACATTCTATAGCTAAGTAGAGGGAACAGCACATGCAGAGGATCTGAGGCCAAAGGGATTACAGAATGAAAGATCTGAACCCGTTGATTTCCCGGTAGTATTTACCAGATAGCTTTTGTAGTTTCTCCTTACTGGTGTACCCACCTGTATTTTTGCTTGCCACTTCCCAAACAGGAATCAAAGGAAAAGTTGGGGTGGGGCCTGGTCATGTTCATAGCGTGCTAAATATTTCCTCACTCCCCCCAGTCAGTATATTTTCTTTGAAACAAATTTAATCTGGTGTCTTTTTAAAGCCTTTAGTGTGTTAAAATTGTGAATCTCCAAGAGAAGAATTGAATATGAAAGTGTTTCTGAACTTTTTAAACTACTAACCCTCTGTACTTGGTGCAGGTTTTCATCTGCTTTTAAAGAGTTGTTTGCTTTTTAAAAGGGATTTTTAGAGATTTGCTGAAATCAAGTTCAGCTATTGTTCTTGATCATGACTAACTTTAGTTTTCTTTCATTTAAGCCGTTTTGCACATCTCTGTCCTAGAGAAGAGCTGGTCGACAAACAGCCTTCTGTGTTGGGAGAAACTCAGATGTTTGTCTAGCACCATTTCTGGGTTCATGAATTCTCTGTCATCTTCCTCTGCCTCACCCTGCCCCATATTGCCTCGCTTGGTCCAGAACTCCTAATTTGGAGTATATTACTTCCGACTAAGCTCTGCTGAGCCCAAATTACATCTTTTTTTTTTTGGACTCATTCTTTTACCCAGGTTAGAATGCTGTGATGCGATCATGGCTCACTGCAACCTCGACCTTCCGGGCTCAAGTGATCCTCCCACCTCAGCCTCTGGGTAACTGAGACTGCAGGCACACACCACCACACCTGGCTAGCCTTCTGTATTTTTTGTAGAGATAGGGTTTTGCTTAGTTACCCAGGTTGGTCTCAAACTTCTGGACTCAAGCAATCCGTCTGCCTCAACCTCCCAAAGTGCTTAGATTACAGGCGTGAACCACCACACCTGGCCCCAAGTTACATCTTAGTTTGAGCTGAAATAGCTTTCCAGCTTCCTTCAACGGGTCTTGCTTCAACCTGAGTATGCTGTGCAGGGCAAGTGTAACTTCTCTTCGTTAAGGCAGTCCTTCAGGATTTGAAAGGGAGTCTTGTCTCTGAGCCTCACATCTCTTGTTCCCCACTCACTCCCCTACCCCACCATAGCATGTGGCTTTGAGCCCCCATCCCCAATTGCTTGTAGTTTTTATAAACATAAAAATATATTTTATGTTTTTTATAACATTTTTATAACATAAAAATGTTCTAATTTTTCAGTATCCCCCTTAAAATATGCTTTTCAAAATGAAGTGTGGCTCTGACTGGTCCAGGGTTGAGGGGATAGCTACTCTATCTTTAAGTCTTAGCTGTAGCACTTTGTTGATCTACTGAATTTGTGGCCAGCTGTGCCTTTGGTACCCCAAGAGCCTCTAAGCCAGCTCTCCTGAACTCCCAGATTGAGTCTGGGGACTCATGTAGCCCTATCAAAAGGAAATGAGATTAATGTAGCTTTTTCTTAATGAAACAATAATTAATGTTACTAAAGGGATTTCTCAAGTTAGCCCTCCGTCTCCCTTGGCTCCAAGAATCCCACCCTGGGCCTCCAGTTCATTCTGAAGTTGGAAGCTTAGCTTACAGGCAGTAGTACCTTCTCGGGTTTCTCTGGGATGCTTGCTAGGAGGGAAAAGGTAGGATTAAAGGCTTGGGTGTTTCTTTTATTTAAAAATAATTTTTTAATTTAAAATTTTTAAAAACTTACTGACTAGGTAGGAACTTTATATGGTTCAAAACTCAGAAAGTACCAAGGCTATGAAATCTTCCTCTGGCAGCCATCCTGGTGTAGGATCCTATTATTTCATACTTGGTCTATATTCTGCTCTCTGATACTTTGCACTTCATGTTGTTTGTGGTAATTTTAAAACTTTTGAAAGCAGTTTTTGTGTATAATCTCACTTCTTAATTGGTCTACCATGGTTCTGCTAATCCCCTTCAGCTGCCTCATGGTCCACCTGTTGATTTCTCACTTTTAAAATTAAAACAAGAGTTGCATCCAAAGCTCACAGTTCAAAAAAAAAAAAGTAAATAAAATTATTTGGCTCATTACATTAATTTTCTCATCTTATTTTGTGACGTGTTAAAAATGCCTCGTATCTCAGCATCCTAGTTTAGAAAGTCATCTGTCTTCTTCCTCATCCAGAACGCACCTGTGAGTGAATCTCTGCTCCAGGAGGAGCCTTACTCAGCCTGGGAACTCTGCGTTGCTATTGCAAGGAGAGATCCTACTTGTTTATCCAGCCCAACCTGGTCATTTTACACACAGAGGCAAAGGCCCAGAGAGGTCACAGGGCTTACCCAAAATGGCATAGTCAGCTGGAAGCAGATCTGGGTCCAGAACCTGGGCTCTGGCCCTTGTCACACCATGCTGACTCCTGTGCTAAGGGTCTCCCCAGGGTGGGAAGCAGGAGTATGAAATGCCACTTGCTAGAAACTTGCAGAGTTTAGAAGATGCACCGCCAAGAGTCCTTGCAATTCTGGATGCCTTCTGCCCTGGTGGCCTGCATCTTGCCAGTCTCCTTCAGGGGCTGCCAGGTGAAAGAGGAATTGGGCAGTTTCTCTTTCAGCTTAATAGATAGATCCCAGGTTGGGGGAAAGGGGAGTAGCCACAGAAGGGTAAAAAGTAACACTTGATACTTTTGACTGCTCCTGTAAGTTATTGCTTTGCAACAGTCTGGTGAGGCAGCCCTTAACCCCACTTTTGCATTTGAAGAAACTGAAACATAAGAGGTTTGAAGCCATTTTTGTAATCTGCTGTGGAGCAGTTTATAGAAGGATTGGAATTAGAGATGGTTGTTTTCTATTTATGGATATAATGTAGAAGTTTTGGCAAAGAGCATTGCTTTCCTCTGGGGAAAAAGAATGAATGAAATGAAAGATGTCTGTAATGTTTCTTCACTGAATTGTTTGAAAGTTTGAGGTGGTTGTGATATCACTGAATGTGATATATACTTACTCCAGGCACCAGAAAATATAAGACAGAAAAATACACTGCCATAGCACCTACACTATGAAAATGGGTTTATTGAAAATAGATTTTTCATACACACTTTTACTATAGATAACACAATTCTTATTTCACATTTGGCTAACAAGCTGCATTGATGCAGACAAGGGCAAATTATTGCTGGGATTACCACTAGTAGCATGGATTTGCTCTAACCGTTAGGAGTAGAATTCTTAACTCTTGTCATCAAGTCTTAGAAAACAATATATAGGTGCAGAGGTAGGAGGAATAAGGAAAGTGTGGCAAGTGAGGGAGCATGGAGGGATATGGGTTGGAAGAGGTGGGCAGAGCCCAGGTCTTACTGAATCTTATTCATGGCAAGGTGTTCAGAAGTAATTCTGAATGTGATGGGAAACCACTGGAGTGATTCTCATCAAACATCAGATTTATATTTCGTGTTTCCTGAGATTACTTACTATGTGGAGATACTGAGAATTTACCTCCTCCTTAGGATGAAGGCATAATCAATACAGAGATCATCATGATCAGTTGTGTGCCTGACTGTTAAAGGTTACTTTTTTTTTTAATTCCAGAATATGGTTGAGCCCCTTATATCCACGAATTGTTGATGGAACCCACAAATCTGGAGAATCGACAACACATTTTAAAGCTGATCTCATCAGTTACTTGATGGCTTATAATGCCCCTTCTCTCAAGGAGTGGATAGATGTCATCCATAAGCACGATCTCTCTGAAACGAAGTATGTGTCAGCTTATCGTGTTGGGGTGTTTATAATAGGCTCATACCCCAAGAGCCTTATGAGGTCTGGAATACAGGGGCTTGGAAAGAGGTGGGGTGAAATCTAGCCAAGCTTCAGGACGTGATGAGGGGATGAGCAGATTCTATCATATCTATATCTTGTGATTCTCAGGCATTAAGGTGGCAACCAGTGAATCTTCATGTTTACTTTAAACCTCCCACTGGGGTACTCTTAAAATTAATGAGTTCTTTGCCTGGTACTTTACGTCTTGTAGATGTTCCATCATTAGCTGGTTTGCTTGAAAATGAGTTTGAGAATCATTCAAGAAAATGGATTGGCTCTCAGATCATTTCTTCATTATATCAGTTTCCATGTGTATTTTGTGATTTTCCTTTTTAGATGCCCAAAGCACATCCCTGTATTTTACAAATTGTGTTTTTATATCTTTATAGTGTTTATCTTATTGGTTCAACCCCCGGACGCTTTCAAGGAGGTCAAAAAGATAATTGGGGACATTTTAGACTTAGGAAGGTAACTGAATTTTTACTGTTTTAACTTTTTTTTTAATTTAATGTATATTCTCTTTTAAAATAATTTTGTATTTTGATGCAGCTTCACAATATTTCTGCACAATTCTGGGCAAATAGATACTTGATAAATTGGTAATTATAGTTCTTAGTAATTACTGCTCTTTAATGTATCTTCTATCTTTTATAGCTGTAGGCTTTTCTAAATGGCATAAATATATAAACTGTTTCTAGTTTTTATATTGCAATAAAGATAGAGGCTTCCTATTTATACACATATTGTAGCTTTGATTATAGCTTTTGATTATTTAGCATATCAAGTTTTAAGATATAAATTCAACAAACAAAATGTTTTTGAATAAGGACTATAATTGAGCTACAATATATTTTGATTATTAAACCAGTGCCCTTAAGAAAACTAATTACAAAAATGATACTTGCTGCTGATATGAAAATGAACAAAGAAAGGTCATAAAATAAAACAAATTGAAGATTAAAGTTTTTTTCATCTCTTTTTAGGTGGTTTCCTGACCTTAATAAATTCCCTAAAGTGGCTTTCTTAAAAATCTTAACCTCTTGCTCCGTAAACGATGTATGTAAGAATTTTCCCTTAGTTAATGAAACTTTTTATTTAAATTTCCTTTTATGAAATGAACCACAGCTTAAAGCAGGCAAGATCTTGAAGACATCTTATGTCTTGGCCTAGAGGGAAAGTTGAGCACATTGACCTGTGCCCAGCCTTGGAGGCAGATAGCCATAGCTAGGTTCAAATCCTGCTCTGTTATCTATAAGCCATGTGACCTTGACTTGTTCCTTAACTTACATTGCTTGTCGTCTATAAAGTGGACACAATAATAATATTTTCCTCCCATGATTTTGAGGATTAAATGAAATGATGAATGTAAAACAGTACAAGGCACATGGTAATAAGACTTTAGTACACATACACAGTTGTTTGTGGACTAATGTCTAATGGTTTCCATAGGCCAGATAATAGCACGCATTGCGTGTCATCACCATCTGAAACCGAAGGTTCAACTGTCAGGAGTTTTCAAACCACTTTTTACACGCAGTTTCTCATGCTGTACCACAGCTTTTTTTCAGAAAGGCAGGCCAGTGATTAGGTGCCTGTTTCCACTGAAGTGTAAATCTAAGCTGGAGACTTGTCCAGGATAGGGTGGCCCTTTAGGGGCTGAGCACTGCAATAGAAACTGGGTGTTTTAAGTTGTTGGTTCAGCTCTGCTTCCTACACTATGCTGCACCCAAGATGGAAATGGAAACTTTGGGATTTTTGGGAAGTGTATGTGTTAATATTAGTGCCTAAGCTGTGTTAAGGAAAATAATACACATTAAATTAATCAAAACATCAGTCAGAATATGAGCTCCACTGGGGCAGGAACTACAGTTTATTTTTCTGCTCTCTCCAACCCTCTAGGTAGGCATCCAGTACATATTTAAGTGGACACAGTTTCCAAATATTTTCCGAATTGTTTCTGCAGCTTTGCATAATTGTCAAAGCAGGAAATGCAGATCAGTCTTCTGCAGTGCTTTAGCTTGTGTATATATGTAAATATATTTTCTTTTATGTTTAGACCATCACAGCTGCTTGGAGCTCAAGTGTTAAACTGTGAATTATGAATGTTAAGCCTCCTTCACATGATAGGAGTCAAAATATGTAATAGTTTGACCTTCTAGGTATTGTTTAAGTGTTGTTAGCAAAAAACTCACTTTGTTTCCCCTGCTCTCACACCGCAACAGTCAACAAAGAAAACTTCTGTGACCAAATATGTGTGGGACTTTCCTCGTAGACTAAACAGGGGGCACCAGCTAGGTGTCCTCTAATTCACTTCAATTCTTATGCTGTCTTCCTTGAGATGTAACTGAAACGCAGGTTCATTTGGTCACTGCTGGTAGAGTCAAATTAGCAAGTGCAAAGTCTGGTATAAAGAAAGTGACTTTTTATTCCAAAGCTAGCTTAGAGGAATAAGCACAGACTTCTTATTTAAAAGGGTACTGCTTTGCTCTTGGAGCAGAAAGTGGGCACTTTTAAAGCGGGGGCCTAGCATGAATGACACGCAGGGGAGGAAGCAGGTGGATACTTTCTTACTTTCTGCCTTCTTTACCAGGCAGTCCATTTGATCTTCTGGGCAGAACTAGGTTGTAAAGATGGCCGAAACTCTCCAGGTGGGAGAGTTTGGTAGTGGGCATACTTTGAGTTGTAAATTGACTGCTGTCCCTTGAGACAGTCTCCTGGTGGGAGAAAGTTCTGCTCTGGAGCTTCTAAGCACATAGTTAGATGAACTTGCCCTGTAGGAATTATCTGGTGAAGGAAAAATAAAAGGTTATAATTGCATTTCTAAAGAGGTAAGTAGACAGTGGGGAAGGAGTTGGGGGAAATGGAGGAAAGAGAAAAGTAAGAAAAAAATAATTGAAAAAATACTATTTTTTTTTTTTTAAGAAATATGGGGGCACTCAGTTGCAGAGATAGCCTCAGATCCCACAGATTGAGGGCTCCATCCCACAAGACTGCCCCTCTCCCTGAGGTACCAGTTGGGCCTCCAGAACTTCTCACTGACCAGCTTCAAGTTGAGGTTCCCATGACCCTCTCTTTGGGTTTGATTAATTTGCTACAGCAGCTCACTGAACTTGGGGAAACGCTTACTTAACATTTACTGGCTTATTATGAAGGAGCGAGGTATGGGAAAGGGGCACAGAACTTTCATGCCCTCTTTGGGTGCACCACGACTCTCTAGGAGCCTGCAGGTGTTCAGCTGTCAGGAAGCTCCCTCAACCCTGTCCTTTTGGTTTTTTAATAGAGGCTTCATTACATAGATGTGGCTGATTACATCACTGGCCATTGGTGATCAACTCAACATTTAGCCCTTCCTATCTCTGGAGGTTGGGGTGTTGTGACATTTGGTCATGTGCTGGGCTTTCTCATGACCAGCCCCAATCCCGAGGTTGCCAGGGTCTGCCAGCCATCAGTCTCATTAACATACAGAAAGACACACATTGGAGATCCCAAGGATTTTAGTAGTTGAATGCCAGGAAGCAGGGATGAAGACCAAATACATATTTCACAGTATCAAAGGTGCATTAAACAATTATGATTTCAAGTAAGAAATCTAATTTCATAAGACAAGTTTGTGGTTTATCTGACATTTCTACTGAAATGGGCCTTTTAAACTTCTTAAATCTGTTTTTACTTTTAGTACAAATCAAAGAAGTTTGAAAAGGAGAACTTCTGTCCATCTACTCCATTAAAAATATGTTTTTAGTATTTAAAAAAATATTTCCCAAAGAAGAAAAATGTGTATATGTGGGTATGAAATTGATCACTCGTGTTTTCAGCTTTTCTTCTTAATTAGGCAGTCCAAGAGCAGAAAACTGTTTTCAGGTATTACAGCATTTCTGTTAAGATTATTTGAGTCACTTTAACATTCACTTTTATTCTTTCCCAGCTTCTGAAAGACCATGCCTCATCCATACCTAACGCAGAGTCCTGGCCTGTAGTGGGTCAGTTTTCAAGCATTGGCTCCTTGGGAGCTGATGAATCAAAGTGGTTATGTTCTGAGTTTAAAGAGAGCATGCTGGCACTGGGGAAAGAAAGCAAGACTCCAGGAAAAAGCTCTGTTCCTCTTTACTTGGTAAGTGCTCGTACTCATTGAGGTAATTTATTCTCTGCACAGGAGAAGAATTGAAAATTGATCCTCTTTGTAATGGAGAGATGTTTTATTCTGTGATTCTTTTTTGAGGGGGATGGGGGTGTGGAAAGAGTGGAACATTAGTGTCATCGTTTGTAATCAAATTGCCTCAATACCATCCAGTGCTAAGAGCTTGCTGATTTGTTCGGGAGCTCTATTACAGACACAGACTGGCCTGTGATTTTTCTATCCTTTCTTTCAGGTTGTTGAGCCAAGGAAGAAAATATTTGATGTAGCATAGCCAGCAGAATTATGAGCATTTTAATTATTTAGAGACCTGTGAATTAATAATTAATTTTTCATTCAATGTTAACTTGAATTTCAAAGGAAAAAATATTCAAATTGAAGCATAATTTTTCATCAAATATCTGTTGTTTAATTACTAGTTTATTTTTATAAGATGAAAACGTTTTAAAATTTAAAGGATATTTTCTAATTTAAAAGTATTTTTAACTGAGATTTTCATTTTCTTAAAAGCTGATTATCATTCTTTTTCTTCAACATGGTATATTCCAAGTTGTATTGTTTTTCTATTTCTAGATCTATCCTTCTGTGGAAAATGTGCGGACCAGTTTGGAAGGATATCCTGGTAATTCTTGGGGAGACTGTCTCAGTTGTGTTTTATGTATATTTCATGAATGTCCTGGTAAAATTTTACCAGTATTGGCTAGAAATTTGGAGATGGTTTTCACTTAACTATATAAGGATCATAAAAATAGGCAGTATCAAGCTCTGTGTTCCATAGGTGATACCTCTCAGTTTGGGTGTTTTGTTCATCCTCACAAAAACCCTATACACACTGTTTCTCATTTTTACCAGTAAGATAACTAGCAGGTTGGTTGTCCAGACAAGATAGTCAAATAAAACCAGCTTCCCTTTTCAGAGTTTATCTAACATACCTTCCTCTCATCTCTCTCCACTTCCTGTGTTTGAGGTACCATGTGGTCCTTTTAAATGCCTGATACAGGTATATCTAGGGTCTAGAATTTTAAAATTTTTACCTTTGATATAACTTTGTTGATGTGTCTGTGCTTTCAAGGGCTTCATCTGCAAATGCCTAAGATTTTTTGTAGGTATCTGTCAGCCTTGTTCTCCATTTCCCTTATACCCATACCAGGCACTAAACCTTTATTTGGAATTCGCAGCACCGTAGATAGTGTAAAAAGGAGGTATTAACTGAAAACCCAAATAGTGGTTGCCTCTAGAAAAAGCAAAGTGTAATTGGCATTTGCTGATGGCTGAAAGCAGAATGTGCTGAATTAGACTAATTTATTTCATTTATTGCTTATCAGGCTCCATAAGAAAAATCTGCCAGAAAAATCTCAATAGAGTTTGGGATGTATTTGCCCATTTTTTTGCTTTTGAATGGCAAAACCAAAATTATTTACTTCACCAAGCCCCTGGGATACAGCGGTCATTTTTCTTTGGTCCTCTTTTTGTGCCTCTAATAGGCTATATTCATTCAGAGTGTACTTTTAATAGGGAACAACATGGTATTTTTAACAAAGATGTTTTATAACTGGCTTTGAAATGGAATGTTTTTAGTTATTTGCAGTTGAAGACAGTACATTCCCTATTTGATATGTCAGCGATGTTTGGATATAGATCTCTTTGAATATAGATCTCTATAAAGTTCCAGCATGTGTTTGGAAAGTCACTGATTAATCCACAATGGAGTTTTCTTCCTTTCAAAGATGAGCAAGCATTGACTTCAATTGCATTTCCACTTGGAACTTTCTTTGTTCTCTTTGCAAGAATGAGACTTTTAGAATTCCTTTTTTCAAACTGAACTGTTTACTGAATTTTAATTTGTTTTTTAGCCATTATTTTCTGTGTGTCAGAATCTGTTCAGCCAGTACAAAGTTTACTAGTAAACATTTATCATACCTAAGGAAGGAAACTCATTAAGAGAACATACCTAATGCAAGTATAGACATTTTCTTTCAAATAACTATTCCATAAGATAAAGTAATGGAAGTAGTTTTTTCCTGTTACCTTCTTGCTGTTTATTATAGATTTTCCTCTTAATGAAGGATCCTCAAATTGTATTTCATAATTTTTATTGTTTTATTTTTCTTTTAAAAGCTGGGGGCTCTCTTCCCTATAGCATCCAGACAGCTGAAAAACAGAATTGGCTGCATTCCTATTTTCAGTAAGTAATTGGTTTAGACTGCTGCTATTGCTTCTTTAGGAATTAGAATGTTATTTATGTCACTGGTTTTTTTTTTTAAGGAACTTTATGTAAGATAGCTATATTCTTTCATCTACATATGTTGGTGATGGAAATAATTTAAAACAAGGTTTTGAAATTTTTTTTGGATAGGTTTTTAATACCAAAGAGGAAAATTTATTGCTGTAAGGTTTCTATTTAAATATTGGCATGCCAAGAAAGACAAATAAAAGATCATGTTGGGTAGTTTAGAATTTATATAAGCAGCATTTTAGTCCATTTTTCCAAAATATAAAGTATCATTATTCTGTCTATACCATCACGCGTGGCTGCAAGCTTGGTGAGGGCAAATCCTATGCTGTTGTTTCCTGAGGGTACAGGACAGTATCTGGCATGTTGTCAGAGTTCAGTAAATGCTAAGTGGACAAGTGAAAGGAATGTCCTTCATCCTGCATATGCTAGGCCAGTCTGTTTTTTCATATACTACAGCCTGCATATGCTAGGCCAGTCTGTTTCATGCTTGCCTTAACAGGTGTTTGGTGAGCTGGTTAGCCAGACATGAAAGCAGAATTACTTCGAATTATAGCTTTCAACTATAATTCAGTGTGTTTTCCTGGAGCTTTTCTTTTTTTCTTCTGCTTCTCGAGACGGAGTTTTGCTCCTGTTGCCCAGGCTGAAGTGCAGTGCTGCGAGCTTGGCTCACCACAGCCTTCGGCTCACTGCAACCTCTGCCTCTTGGGTTCAAGCGATTCTCTTGCCTCAGCCTCCCGAATAGCTGGGATTACAGGCATGTACCACCACACCCAGTTAATTTTGTATTTTTAGTTGAGACAGGGTTTCTCCATGTTGGTCAGGCTGGTCTCAAACTCCTGACCTCAGGTGATCCTCCTGCCTTAGCCTCCCAAAATGTTGGGATTACAGGTGTTAGCCACCGTGCCCGGCTGGAGCTTTTCTTTAATGCTTTCTTGAGAGGTTTTTCCTTATAGAGGACATTTCTTTATATTGAATTCCTTTCAGTATTGTATTATTAGATTCACTTGAATGAAGGCAATGATGGTACCTACCTAAACCTGATTCTGTTTTCCACAGATGATCTGTTAATCTGGAGGGACCATCCTCTTATAAGTAAGGCTTGTTGCCTCATGATATAGGTTCCCATAGAACCATAGTCTGCAATATTGGAAACAGAAACCAAACTCAGATTTGTGAATGTCAGCATTTGACTAAAGTATTCCTGACTTCTGCCTCTGCTTTTCAACATTAATTTTCTTCACATACTATTCGTATTGTGCCTATTTTGCATTTTGTTTCATTCAACAAGCTTTTCCTGAGCCTCTACTTATACCATGGGAGCATGATTATTCCCTTTAAGGAGCTCATAGTTAAGCCAGGGTACATGTGCATACATACTATTAAAAGCACAACAGAAATAATATATGCATGTATGTATGTTCATGGCAAAAATGGAGAGGCTATATGCTAAAAGGTTACAGTGCTTCTTGTGGGAGGTGGGAAGTTTATAATTCTAAAATGGGCATGCGTTATTTGAACAGAGTTTCATAAAATGTCAACAGGTCAGAGTCATATATCTGCAGTTGATTTTTAGATAGTAGGCTTTTTCTTTTCATGCTGTTTCCTAATATTAGGATTATGACCAATTTGTAATATTTTGTTATTAGTGACTTGGGTCTTTTCTGTCACTAGCAAATGGTCAGCTGAGACTTCTGGCCGCAGCAATGCCATGCCACATATTAAGACATATATGAGGCCTTCTCCAGACTTCAGTAAAATTGCTTGGTTCCTTATCACAAGGTAAATAGTCCTTACATTCCTTATGGGAGAGGTTTTTTTAATGTGTTCATAATTCTTGCTCTGAATGTTGAATGGGTTTCTAAAAAGTGATTAGTGAGTTGTCATTACTTTTCAGTATGTTTGTGTAATATGAGCCTTATTTAAAGGCATCTCATGACTAATCCATTTGTAAAGTATATGATCATCACCTACTTTTGCTTATAAGTCTGGATGTTTATAAGATTTGCATAAAGTTTACATTTACTTCTGTTATTTAATACCTCAATAATAGGGGTTATGCAAATTGACGTATGGGTAAATACAGAAGAATAATGAAATGTTAAACTTAATTTTTTTTCTTAGTTTCTCCTTAGGTAATTGAACCTGAGGCAATCAAATCTCTTTTGTTCCCTTTTCTGAAACATCTTTAACATATAATTTACATAACATAAAATCTGCCCATTTAGTCTCTACTGCTTAATGGTTTAGTATAGTAATAGAATTATGTAACCATTGCCATAATCTAAATTTAGAATATTTTTATCACCCCTATAAGAAACCACCTACCTGTTGGCATTTTTATGTCTATTTTTATAGGAAGATAAATTGCTATGTCCTTTGAAAACTAGAACTTGAGTTCCTGACTCCCAGGCTGAACCCAACGATTAGGCATCTCTTCATGATTCAGTAACATAATTAATGTCAATAGCAAATAATTAAAGTATCACAGAGCAGAATTATTTCTTTAAGAAAGGAACAGCACTTATGAACAAACTTTTAAACAATAGAGTCACATCTTGGAGAGAGAGAGATTTATTTTAAGGAATTGGCTCATGCAGTTGTGGGGGCTGGGAAGTCCAAAATCCATAGGGCAAATCAGCAGATTGGAGATTTAGTAAGACGTGATGTTGCAATCTTGAGTCTGTTTCTACTTTATTGGAAATTTTTAATTTAATGTCTGTTTGGGTGTAGTTTTCCCTCAAAATGTAATAAAGAGGTAGATGTGCTTCACAGAAATTGGATGAGTATTATTGATCCTGTTTCAAGGGCATTAAGGGAAGTGGAGATTAAAGTAACCCTGTGAGTAATCTTTTTCTAAAGGCAAAGTTTTTGTAGTTCAGTTCAATGACAGTGTGTGCTTGGCTGTGGGAACACAAAAAGCCGGGAAGCATGAGCCCTGCCATGTATGTGACGCTATATCCTAGTTGTTTACCTTTGTAAGGACCATAGTGGAAGCATGGTTAGAAATGTATTGCCTCATTGGGGCAGAGACAGGATCAAATTAGAGATCAGCTAAACTAAGTAAAGAGGTGCTATTGTAAGTAGGCCTAGAAATATGCCTGAGAGAAAACCCAGATGGATTAGAAGGAACTAGTGAGGGCAAAGGCCATGGAGGTGGGAAAATACACAGGATTTTCAGGGAAAATCTGAGTGATTCCATAGGCTACATAAAAGGAAATACAGGTTGAGATATCTTTAACAGGTATTTTCTAAAGTTTAGTCAAAAAACATCCACTGTCAGTTTATCCATTTAATATTTGTCAGTTTTGTACTATGAATATCTGCTTTAATGTCAAATGGCTGTTACTAAATTAAGCAAATTATAGTTATTTGAAGTTAATTTATTGTAAGACTTTGAAATTTGTCATTATGGATTTGTAGCTTCTAGTTTTATTCTGTAATAACTAGACTGAAAGCTATATCTACTTTCCAAAATGTTTAAAGATTAATAGCAACAACGTTCATTCCGCAATTTCAGTATGCCAGACTGTTCTGGGTCAGCACTCGTGTATTTACTTATTTAATTCTCACAACACCTCCATGAGGACCAGGAGGCACAGAGTGATTAATAAGCTTCCTGTTACACAGTAATAAGTGGTGGAACCAAGATAGGAGCATGCCTCTCCTCTATTGTCTGACGCCCCTCTTCAACAGCGTACAGTTTTAGTGTGCCTGTTTTCTACAAAGACTAGTTAATTACAAAGAAATTGTGTCAGGCTTTACTTTGGTTTTTGTATAAAAGAGGAAAAGGACATTGGGCCTTCCAATATGATTGAAGGATTTCTGAGAAATGCAACTTAAATAACAACTTAGATACATAGAGCCCACTCTCTCAGCCCTTCCATAACAAAGGAAAGTATAGATTCCGAATATCAGTGGCATCTATCAGTAAGCAGCTCCCTTGATTAGGTTTGGACATTTTGTTTGTCTGTCTGTCATCTTTTCTGAACCTGTCAGAAAGAACATTCCTAAACCAAACTCTTTTTTTTTTTTTTTTTTTTTTGGGTTGGGGGACGAAGCTCACTCTGTTGCCCAGGCTGGAGTGCAGTGGCTCAATCTCGGCTCACTGCCACCTCCGCCTCCCAGGTTCAAGGATTCTCCTGCCTCAGCCTCCTGAGTAGCTGGGATTACAGGTGTGAGCCACCACGCCTGTCTAATTTTTGTATTTTTAATAGAGACAGGGTTTCAC
Organism: Cacajao melanocephalus; assembly: GCA_963573385.1. Classification (NCBI taxonomy): domain Eukaryota; kingdom Metazoa; phylum Chordata; class Mammalia; order Primates; family Pitheciidae; genus Cacajao; species Cacajao melanocephalus. Next base: position 31,198 of record CAUYLG010076239.1, read on the forward strand.
CATGTTGGTCAGGCTGGTCTCGAACTCCTGACCTCGTGATCTAACTGCCTCGACCTCACTAACTGCTGGGGTTATAGGCATGAACCACCATGCCCAGCCTAGATGGAGATTTCTTTTCCCAGCATTCTTCTTTGCCCTAGTGGCACCTGTCTCTTATTACCAGGTTTAAAGCCTGAATGTCCTCTTTCACTGTTCCCTCAAGTGTTCAGCAAATATTTACTAAGGTCCTCCTGTGTATGCCAGGCACTCAGGATAAAACAGAAGATTTAGATGTGCTTTTTAGATGCTCACAGTCTCTGATGTGAGGAGCCAAACACAGAGATTAGAATAGGAAGAGACCAATTCTGTGCTTGTGGTGGGCACATGGATGCTTTGGAAATAGCTATCAAAGCCTATTCATCTTTGAAATGTTTCCAAAGTTTCCTCTTCCAGTCCTTGCAATTACCAGGTCAGAAACTTATCACCTGGAGTTCTGAAAGGGTCTCCTGTCTATTGTCTGATCACATGAATGTTCTTCACAGGCCACTCATCCTGGTTGTCCATGCCCATTCACCTTTCTGAAACGTAGATTTTCCTCATTGTCACATGTTCAGAATTCCCCACGTCCTGTAGGCTGATATACAGATTCCTCAGTTTGGAAGTCATGCCCCAGCCACACAATTGTCATCATTTTTATCCATTAATCCCAGTAGGAACTTTGAGAAGAAGCCAGCTAGTCTCCTTTGCCCCTGAAGTCATCCAGCCAGCAGCCGATGTAGTTTCCTCTCCTGATCTTTTCATCCCTTCTCTCTGTCTCTCCAGTTGTTGCTCATCTTTTAAGAGTCATGTTCAGGTCCTATCTGCTCCCACAGCCTTTTTCAGTCTCTGCTCATCCCGCCACGTTCAGATCCTTAGATCCATGTGCCACCAGTGGAGCTCACAGCTCCTACCTCACTATTTTGTGTCTTCTTTTAGAGAATAAGCATGAGCTTTAGCATTGTCAGACAGTACTAGATGAGATGATCATGTCTGCTATTGAACAAGTCTTGCCTTGGACGAGTTTCTTAACCTGTCTGAGCCTCAGACTACTCATCTGCACAGCAACTATGAAGGTTTGAGGTGCCAACCATGGTAACTTGACCCAGAGACTGATAAACGTTGGTCTTTACAATTATAAGTTCAGTGTGACAAATTCACTAATAAAGTTTAATGAACTAGAAGTGGAAGAGTGAAACCTCAATACCAGTATAAGGATTACTAGTGAAAATCTAGTATGACCATTCCATATTACCTACTCAGTCCATCCATTGCTTCTTGCAGACACAGTTCTTCTGTTCCAGACAGGGCTGTCTCTCCTGTGCCCTGCATCTGCTTGCTTACCCCATGTGGTGCCTTTGCTGGTGGTGATCATCTGCTTGCCATACCTCCCCTCCTCTCCCCAAAAGTCCAAATTCTGTTTCCTTAAAGGCCCAGATGAAAACATACAGCCATTAAGGAATGTCTGGCCTCCCTGTAGTGATACTACCCTTGCTTTGAAGTGCCTTATAATAACCTGTTAGTTTGTGTGGCAGTGTCACATACTTGCTGTTACTCTCCAGTTGTCCACTTTCATGTCAGCCCCCTGGACCCTACCAACCGTAAGCTCATGCAGATCAGGGAGCAAGTCATCATCTTTAGTACTCCATAATAGTCAACTTGTATTTTTGAAAGCTGATGGTATAGTGGGCAGAGAGGATACAGGGTGATAAAACAAGCTCACATTTCTTCATTCAAGAAATCTAATGAGCCCTGGATGCAGATTCTGTGTGAGACACTGTGAATTGAGAATTCAATGGGACACAGTCCCTGGTGTTCTCAAGGACACTACCAATGCTCTGTGAAGCTCAAAATGCTGCATGTTTTCACTAACTGCTTGTGGAGAGGATGAATGCCCAAAAAGACCCATTTCCTCCCCAGTCAGCAGTTACTTAGCTGCTTCTCTGAGTCAGGCACTGTCTGTACCACGGAGAAAGAAAGACAGAGAACCTATTCCATAGTGCTTTTGTTTTACGGAGAGTGGGGTAGAAGAACCAGGCAGTATAGAAGTAACTAAACACGAAGATATCAGATAAGGACTATGAACAATCAGTGGGGGGATGTGTTTGGAAGGGTTAGAGAGCCACCCTCAGTAGGTAATGTTTAGGCTGAGGTGAGTGACAAGAAGGCCCTGGCTATATGAACGATGAGCATGAGGGGCAGAGAACGGTGGGAAGAAGGCACCCAGCTGGAGAGAGGGTAGAATGCTGGATTGCTCAGTGCCTTAAAGTGGAGCGACGTCATTTGATATGTGTCTTTGAAGATAGCTCAGGCCACTGAATAGAGAGTGGATCATGGGGAGAATATGAGTAGACATGTACAGCCCAGGTAGAAAGCATGGAGAGAGTGGCATTCATGGGTAAGAGCTCGTGGGTACAGGCTATACTGGTGGGTGGAGGGAGGGAGAAACTATCTGTATGCAACGTACTCCAAAAAACCTCTCTCAGATGGGAAGAGCGTGGGTTTGGAGTTAGGCAGACCCGAGTCCTAGTTTGAACTCAGCTACTTACCATCTGTGAATCTTTAAACCTTTCCTAGTCCCAGGTTTTTTATATGTGAAAGTAGGATGTGAAGTCCCATTATAAGTTTTGTTGAGGTGTTTGCGATCAGAGCACTATCACCAGGCAGTGATAATAGTTCATCAAGTGACACTTCTCTTCCCCACTTAAGGGAGCTTAATTCTGAATATTAATTATAATTATTAAGTAATGGTACTTAGAAATTGAATAGTTCATTGTGAGCACATGAAATAACATCTGTAATAAGTGTGGATAATAATACTTCACAGTAGTAGCTCAGCCTGTAAATTTACACGAGAACAGTAATGACCTCAGAGTCTATTAGCAGGCTCTTGAACCTGTCACCTGGGGGATCTCTGTCAAAATGTCAGGCCCTCGCCAGCACAGAAAGGAAAAAAGTCATTTCTGCCATGTGGGAGTAAGAAGAAAGGGGGAGGGGAGAGAACTGACCTGCATTAAGCAGCACCATGTAGCAGACAGTTCTGGTGCTTTACCTGCATAGTAGTCTCAGTCCCCACAAGAGCTTGTGAGGTGGCGTTATCCCCTCCCTCCGTTCAATGAGGAATAAGGTGGCAGAGTTGAGGCAGTTCTACCCATTACTCAGCAAATATGTATTGCTCACTGTGGCAAGGATAGTGGGCAATACATATTTGAGTAATTAAGATGAGGTTCTTATGGAATTTACATTTGCATGAAAGAGATTTACCAAAGAATTCATTGTATACATATTACTTAATTGCATTTGTAATGCTTTTTGACTATTCTACATAAGTGGGATTTTACCCAGTAAGACCTTAATTTTCAATCTTTTGGCTGAAATATTACTTCCGGAGCCTGGCGGCTTCCATAATGCCCTAGATTCCTGCACTGTCAACGTTATTTTCCCGTTCACTGTGGTTGCTTGTGTAATTACCTGGCTTCCTCTCTAGACTCTGTGAGGCCAAGTCCATGACTATCTTGTTCAGCATACCCTGGTGACTGGCCAGGTGCCTGACATGTGGAGGTTGATAAAGGCTAGGATTGAAGTGGTAACTGTGAAAGCACTGCCTAGACTGCATAATGGAACATGAGAGGGGCCTCAGAGATGATTCCTGAGTTTGGGGTGTGGAGATGGAGATTAGTCACTGATATCAGTATAGAAGTCAGGGAATGGAACTGGCCTACCACCATGGGGTGATGGTGAATTTGATTGCAGATTGGTTTATTGTGGTGGGAACTTCAGGTGGAATTGTTTGTTGGAGAGGAACTTAAAAGTTTGGTGTACATATATGTTTTGGAGTTTTGGTTAGTACTGATTGTTGATACTGTAATCCTTTGTGACTTCTAAGGGAGAATATAGTAGATCAATGCCTGGGCATTGAGGAACATACAGGAAATACATATCGCATGGGCTTTTCATGCCTACCAGGTGTTCCATTGCCAAACAAATGAATTGGATTCAAGCCATTTCTCCTGGGTTGAAGAGAAACTGGTCACATATCCTCCATGAAATAATCTTTTTTTTACCTAAGAAAAATGTTACATATATTCAATTTTGGGTATCAGATTTAACCATTTATTCAGCACATAACTACTGAGCAGCTACTGTGCACCACATACTTTTCTAGGTGCTGAGAATGCAATAAACAACAAAGTATAATCTTGACTTTATGTTCTGATGCTGGGAGTTACATAAAAAGCAAAGAAGTATGTTTATATATGCAAATGGTGGTAAGTGTTATAGAGAAAAAAATAGAATGGTAATTTAGGTGCACAATCCTTTATTCTAAATTCTTGGTACCAGATGTAGTTCATACTGTCTGTTAATATCCCTAGTGGTATTTGGACCAACACTCCATAATAAAACATTTTGGAAGCAATGATCGCAGGTAGCCTCATGTCATCTTAGTTCAACTTTTGTTGCCCAATGAGTTCAGATCAAGTTTTGCTATCGAATGAAATGAGTTAAAAGTTTTATTTCAATTTGGTTTAGGTTGTTGTTTTTAAATTTTCAGAGCTAACATGTAGTTCTTAACCAGAAGTTCCAGGCACAGTTCTAAGCACTACATATATGTATGTGTATAAATTCTTGTAATCCTCATAGCAGTTTTACAGTGTATCCATTAATCCCCTTTTCAGATGGGAGAACTGAAGCACAGAGAGGTTAAACAAGGTGCCCAAGTACCTAGCGTCTCCACCCTCAACCACTGTCCTGTAGTAGGGTATGAGTGCCAGGGTTGGGGAGGGAGACTGCTCCTTAAAGAATAAGGTCAGGGAAGGCCTCCTGATGTGGTGACATCCATGCAGAGACCTGAAAGAAGTAAAGGAAGAGCCATGTGAATGGGTAGCTGAAGGAAAGCATTCCTGTGCGGGGTGGGGAGTGGGAATATGCTTGCTGTGTTTGAAAAACAGCAAAGTGAGTGTTACTGGAGTCAGTGGGATGGGAGGGTAGGTGAATTCAGGGTAGTAGCAGGTGGCCAGACTTTGTCTTTTTACCTGTTTTCAGATATTACCCTTTCTTTGATGTCTTCTGGGTTGCCTGAGGCTATATTAGTCGGATCTATGGAAAGCAGTTCAGTGAATGTTATAATTTGAATTGATTGGAATAATTGAGTGCTTTTCTAAATGCTTGTTGCTTGAGATTTTCTAGAATAAGATGTGATTTTAAATAGTCAACTTTAGCTTATATCCAAATAGTGTGTGTCTCAACAGGGCACTGTTCTTATTTTGGTCAAGATAATTTTTTGTTGTACGAGATTGTCCCATGCATTATAAGTTATTTAATAACCTGGCCCTCACATACTAACTGCCAAATCCTGGTGAAAGCTGAAAAGAAATGCCTTATATATTTCTAAGTATTCCCCAGATTTTATGTTCTGGTAGATAATATCATCATCCTTGAGAATAAATTCAAAGGTATATAAACAAATGGTATATCCTTTCATTTAATGTATTTATTTACTTTAGAGTAGTGAGGCAGGATTGTAGAGAGCACTGTAGATTCTAGTCCAAATGAAGTGCTAATGCCCAGCAAATCTAATGCTCCGTCAACAGAGTAGCAGACATACTGGGTTTTAAGAATTGGATTTTATCAAAAGGTAAATGCATCAAAAGCTACATAAATTAAACTTTTGATATATTTCTACCTTATTATTACCAATCTATATTAATGTTTGGGTTTGGAATGAATAATCAACTCCTCTTTATTAAGTACACTAAAATTAAATTCTTCCGAAAAAAAATGCAGGGGTAATAAGCACAGTGAATGATAGGCAATATGAATTTTGACTTTTAACATGATAATAAGACTTTAAAAAATAATCTAGAGCTGCATATCCAACAAAGCATTGCCCTTCAAGGTGATCACCTTTTGAAAGTAGGTGCTTTGGACAAAAACATTGCCCTTGCTCAAGTTTTCTTGCCCCTCTTCCAAGTTCCTTTAAAATGAGTTGACGTGACACATTAACAAATAAGTATTGTTTCTTAATAGACACTCTTTGTTTCCAGCCTTGCATTCATTTTCTGTTGTTATGTTATACATTATCACAAACTAAGGGGGCTTAAAACAATACAAATTTACTATCCCCATGGTTCCTGGGGGCCAGGAGTCTGGGTGTGGGTTAGCTGGGCCCCTCTGCTCAGTGTCTCACCAGGCTAAAATCAAGGAGTCAACCCAGCTGTGATCTCATCTGTTGCTTGGGGTCCTCTTTCAAGCTCGCGGTTGCTTGTGGCTGTAAGCCTGAGGTTCCTGCTTTCTTGTTGGCTGTCAGCCAGGGGTTCTCAGCTCCAAGGTGCACCATGGTATTCTGCCACATTCCTCACGGGGTGCTTCTTGGAAACCAGCAGGAGAATCTGTCTCAGGAAGGACCCAACCCAAGCCCACCAGGATTATTTCCCTTTTGACTAACTTAGTCAATTAATTGATAACCTAATTATGCAAGTGAAACCCCATCATACTCACAATTCTGGCTCACGCTTAAGAAAAAGGGATATACAGGCATGTGCACAAGGGGCCATCTTCTGATTCTGCTTTCCACAGACTTAACTGATACTTCTTTCCCAGTTCCATTTATCCATCTTATTCTTCAATCTTGGCTGGAAATAATTTCTTACTGTTTTCAAAATTGGGGTTTGTTTTCTATAGTTAAGCAAAACTACCCTTGTACAGACTCAAAAGACTGAACCTCCAGCTCCAAAGGTCTTTGAGAAGTGAAGTTCTGTACTTTCTTGGAGCCAAAAGAGGCAGCTGTACTGGAGTAAGGGAACAACCCTGCAGATGACTGCTTTGGAGAACCATATTTACTTGAGTATGTAGAGTTGTTAAAAATAATAGTCCTATAAAAGATTAGTAGAATCACAAAAGATCTGATGTCCTAATCTTAAAAAATCTCATCCCCTTGGCAAATGCATTTCATATGGTTCCTGTTGGGTCTATAAAATATCTTATTGCCTGTTATGTCTCTAACCATCATTAAGTAGAGGATGTCGACTTCCTGATCATTTGGACTTTGTTTCAACCAGTTGACATTTCACAAATGTGAACACTGTCTAAAGAAGGTCAGGAATTGGAATCTTATTGAAATACTAGCCTTAATATAGTTTTTAAGCTTCCCTTTTATTATTTTAAATATAAGTCACAGTTTTCATTTCCTCTCTTTCATTATGTGTTGTGATCGAGGTTCTGACTGAAAACATTTTTCATAGATCCTGGGTCATGTTTTAGTATATAGTTGCCATAGTTACCACATCACTGGGAATCATAAAATCTGTACCAAACCCTTTTTTTAAATGAAGTTTCTGTTTTGTTGAACTATCACATTAGAAGTCTTCTTTTACTTTAGAGGAAATGAGCTTATAATGAATTATGCTTCATTTCCTACCAGAATACTCATTGTGATCTTTGATAATTATTCTTTAATGTTTATGCTTTCTAGCAGACTGTCTAATATAGTGCCTAGTTCAGTACCTGGCCTGTAGTGGCTCAGAAAACTGAATGAATGGTTAGAAAATTAACTGCAATTCATTTTCAGCAGACTGCTTCTCAGGTTTTATTTTCTTCTGTACTGTCTAGAATAGCTATACCTTCTCTTTCAAGTTCTAATTCAACTGCTCCCCTGAAAGTGAAACTTTTTCTAGCTCAGCAGACATAATTATTTTTCCCTTTGTGTTTTCATGGCACTTTTTGCTGGATCCTTTTTACATCTTCCTAGTTGTTTTGTTTTGTTTTTAATTTTGAATATCTTTTCTCACTGCTTCTGTAGGCACCGACCTGGTTGCATCTTTATGGGTCCCTTTGCTTCCCTATCTCATGAGCTGCAGGTGAGCAACGTGCCTGATCTTACTTATCTTTTTCTCCGTAGCATCTAACACTGCATGGCACATGGTTAGTGACCAAAAAACATTTGAATCAGCGCCCTTTTAAAAACTTTTTTTTTCCAAATAGGTAGTATACACAATATATAAATGGTATGTAAAGAAAGGTATGTCTTCCCATTCCTGTTCTCCTGCCACCCTGCTCCTCATCGAGAAACCACTGCTACTAGTTGCTTGGTTTAATAGCTTTAACCCATCAGTATTTTCAAACCCAGGGTCCACAGGTGGTGATATTACCCAATCATCCAGCGTATTATGGAGGAAATAACCTGAGATAGAGTCCAAAGATCCAGGTCCTAATTTGAGATTGCCAATTACTAGCCTTGCCACTTAAATTTTAGAAAACTCATTTATACCCTTGGTTTTTATCTCATTTTTGGAATCCCAAGGATGTTGATACAAAACATGTGGTTGTTTTCTGTTAAACAGTATGTTGTGTTTAATATTAGTTCACTGCTTGCTTTTTCATGTCTCTCATAATCATTAGGCCTCTTAGGATTTTAGAAAGCACCTTATAAAGCCTTTATCTTTTTTGCCTGTGTAACACATCCATATAAAATATATGACCTAAAGACATATTCAAGCTGGGTGCAGTGGCTCACACATGTAATCCCAGCACTTTGGGAGGCCGAGGCAATTGGATCACTTGAGCTCAGGAATTTGAAATCAGCCTGGGCAACATGGTGAAACACCATCTCTACAAAAAAAAAGAAAAAACTGGGGCATGGTGGTATGTGCCTGTAGTCCCAGCTACTCAGGAGCCTGAGGTAGGAGGATAACTCGAGCTTGGGAGGTTGAGGCTGCAGTGACTTGTGACACCACGGTACTCCAGCCTGGGAAACACAGTGAGACCCTGTCTCAAACAAACAAGATTTTTTCATAGATATATAGCCATTTCTAAACTCAATATGTGGTTCATTTTTAAACTGGTCACAATTTATCCTATTTAATCAAGACAAGTACAGTCAACATGGGAAGACAAGACTTATACATTCAGAGAAACTCAAAATTAACAGTTCACTTGAACTGATTAGGATGTTATATTAGCGGGCGATTTTCACTTTTGCTTGGTTGCTTGCTTTTGTAGAGAGATATTTATGGTTTTAATAAGATTTTCCTCCCATCTGTTTTGATCCTACCATAAAATCATCCCATGTTTGATGGACAGCCGGTTGTTAGGGAAATTATTGGGACATGATAACAAATGAAATGTTTAAATTTTACCACAGGACTAAGCAGGCAGGAAGATGAGGTTTAAGAGAAGCCTTGGTTAAGAGGATAGTGCCTAGGTATAACTGGCAAACCCAATGAGAACAGTTGTGAAAGTTGTGCATTGTGGGTGGTCAGAAGCAAGGTGGGTACCTAACACATGCTAGATCACTGTTGAAGTTGCCTAGCAACTGACAGGCAATGTGGATAGTCAGGGATAAGCAGAAATGTTGGTGCTGCCACTTCAGGAGAAAACGAGACAAGTGCTTGACTGCAAAATTACTGGCTTTTTGAGGAAACATAAAAGACATTCTCTCTCCTGTGCTTTTCAATATCACTATGCAGTACTCCTTCTCTAATGTCTGTTGCTTTGATTCTGAAACAAATCATCTTTTTTTGTTCTCCTTTGTCTCAGTCTTTAGGTGAAAATAAAATTGGATTACACAAGAAAATGCTTGTAGATGTCATTGGGTAGACTTGGTTGCCTGGCCCTGTGGCCCTAAGATATTGGGATTAGCTGTTATGCTTCATGTACTTTGTTACAAATGACGGTTATCAGTACTAACGCCTACAAGTGATTTCCTTTATACAATAGAGATGATTCAAGGTCATATTACTACCCTCACCTGCCTGCATTCTGGTACAAGTAGACTGAAGACAGAGCATACCCCTTTCTGCGCTCATGCGAGCAAGTCTCGTGAGCATCATCACTCTTGGCAAAAAGCTTGAGACCCCTGACTTAGTGCCTGTAGACCCGTTGCACATTGGCAGTGCTAATCACTAAGTGCGCATCTGGCTTGAGAGCAAGTGCTACCTGGAGTTTGCCACCAGGGAGTGGCCTCCATAGAAAACCTCTCACAAGTAGTATAGCAAATACTTGTGTGGTACTTACTGTATGCTGGCCAAGTGCTTTTTTATACTAACTCATTTAATCCCATGGAACTTGCCTTCTACTTGATGTAGACCTGTCGTCTCTCTGCTTTGGGATTGGAACAGAGACATTATTACAGAAGAGTCAGCAGGATGGTGATAGGCCAAGAGAAGGAAGGGAGGAAGTAGGTTGCCTATAAGGTTGTGAGCACAGCTCTCCAGAAGAGTTACACATGCTGTTAGGCTTTGTGGAGCAGATCATCAGCCCCTAGGAGGCTGCTCCTCCAGCTATCTCAGGTCTTAGTAGAAACCTTCCTTGTGCTTTGCAGCACCAATGCTTCAGGCTCCAAAAGAATAAGAATCATTCCTAGTTCACTGTGCACTGTGGGACTCAGGAAACCAAAGGTAAAGCACCAGTCTTCACAAACCTTGTAGAGGAATCTCTTCAGAGAGCTTTTCAAGGTCTCCGAGGACATTGACCAAACGCTGACAATATATTGGGCTATTCAGTCTTACTGGACATGTAAACAGTCCATCTATTCTGCAGCCACACTCTTGCTTAAGACATTTGCTTCTGCTCTCTAGACCCATTTCCCCATCTGTAAAACCAGGGGTTGGACTAAATCAGTGGATTTTATGCTGTGTTCCTTGGAGTCCTGTGGGCTCTGGAAACCCCTTTTAAAAGCTACCACAGCAGTGGGCAGAGAGAGATGAGTGCAGGTAATTCACCCAGAGACACTTGCCCTTGTTTGCTTAAAATATTTCCTTTGAACAAAGAGTTCTCCAGGTTTAAAAAGAAAAATTTTTTTAAATCATTATAATAGATCATCTCCCAGGGCCCATTCTAACAAACATTTCATAGTACTGCTAAAAGCATTATCAGTGTCCACTTGCACCTAAATTATTTCATTCATTCATTATAACTCAGCGCAGTGAGCAGATGGTTGTTAAGTCCATATTATAGGTGAAGAAATTGGTGACCTAAGTACATAACCACAAGGTAGCAGAGCTAGCCAAAAGCAAACTCAAATCTTACAGTCTGCTCTTTTCAAGTCCTTATATTTATTGCCTTTCTACTGTAGGAGACAGACAAAAACATTGGAACATTTCATTAGAAAATAAAATAGCTATTTTTGGTTATCACATGGGTTACTATCAAACATGTACTCAAATTCTTTGATACAGTATTCTAAATGCCAATTTTGACCTGAAATTTGAAAAGCAATTTTTTTATCCTTGGCAGTAATTTTTGACATTTTTGATTCTTAATGTGATGACTTCTAAAATCCTTATAATTCCATCTGTAGGATCAAGGATAGTAGATCCCTTTAAAGACTAGGTCAGCAGCTAGCCTGGACTATGCCATAGAGCACCAAAGCCTCCATTTAGAATCCAGCGTGGCTATGAAAGACTGCTTGTCGGGGGAGGGTCATGATAGGCCTGTGACTGAGGAACAAAGTGAGGTTCTAAGTAGATTTGTCCAAATCTATTTGGTGGTTTGTCAGACTTTGCACTTGCAAAAGCCCACACCCAAGTATCTAATCTCCTTTAGTGTTCTGCCCTTATCTGCTTGAAAACATGCATCATAATCATTTTCATTTTTCTTTTCCTGCTGGCATTTCTTTGTGAATACACTGTATCTGTAAGACCTGATATCCACCTTGGAAACACAGCTGATGTGTTGCATCCTCTTAGAAGTTAATCTTTCAAGATTCTTCAACATTTGCAGAAATTTGAGATAGAGTCTCACTCTGTCACCCAGGCTGGAGTTCAGTGGCATGATCACTGCTCACTGTAGTGATGACCTCCCACACTTAGGTGATCCTCCCTTCTCAGCCTCCAAAGTAGCTGGGACTACAGGTGTACGCCACCATGCCTGGCTTTTTTTTTTTAGATGGAGTCTCACTGTGTCGCCCAGGCTGGAGTGCCATGGCATGATCTCAGCTCACTGCAACCTCCGCCTCCAGGGTTCAGGCGATTCTCCTGCCTCAGCCTCCTGAGTAGCTGGGATTACAGGTGCCTGCCACCAAGCCCAGCTAATTTTTTTGTGTTTTTAGTAGAGACAGAGTTTCACTATGTTGGCCAGGCTGGTCTCGAACTCCTGACCACAGGTGATCTGCCTACCTCAGCCCCGCAAAGTTCTGGGATTACAAGTGTGAGCCACCATGCCTGGCCCATGCCTTGCTACTTTTTGTATTTTTTGTAGAGATGGGGTTTCGCAAGGTTGCCCAGGTTGGTCTTGAACCCCTGAGCTCAAAGCTTTCTGTCTGCCTTGGCCTCCCAAAGTGCTGGGATTACAGATGTGAGCCACCATGCCCAGCTACTCTTCCTCTTTAATACTCATCAGTATTTTCACTCCATCCTTTTTCAGGCTTTCAAAATTAATCATTGTCATTATTATTTTACAGACTCTTCTTGTTCACAGTTACCCACAAGTTTATTTATTTCTTTGTTCCTTTTTCTTCCCAGTAGTCCTATCCTTTGAAACAAATTTAGTTTTATTCCTGAACTATATCTTTTATAGTTATTTCGTTGACTCCTTCTTACTGGCAATAAGCTCTGATTTGTTTTTCTAAAACTGCCTTTATATTTGTCCTCATTTTAGTGATAATTTAACTGAATTTAAAATTATTTGGCCAGGCACGGTGGCTCACACCTGTAATCCCAGCACTTTAGGAGGCCAAGGCCAGTAGATCGCTTGAGACCAGGAGTTCAAGACCAGCCTAGACAACATGGCGAAACCCTGTCTCTACTAAAAATACAAAAATTAGCTGGGCGTGGTGGTGCACATCTGTAATCCCAGCTACTCAGGTGGCTGAGGCATGAAAATCACGTGAACCCAGGAGGCGGAGGTGGCAGTGAGCTGAGATCACTCCACTGCACTCCAACTTGGGTTATAGAGTGAGACCCTGTCTCAGGGAAGAAAAAAATAAAAACAACTGGGAGAGAGTAACTGCCAACTAAGATTTTATTTTTTTCGTTTTGAGACCGAGTTTCGCTCTGTCATCCAGGCTGGAGTGTGGTGGTGCAATCTTGGCCCACTGTAGTAACCTTTACTTCCTGGGCTCAAGTCATCCTTCCACCTTAGCCTCCCAAGTAGCTGGGACTACAGGCATGTACCACCACACCTGGCTAATTTTTTATTTTTTTTTAGAGTTGGGGTCTCACTGTGTTACTGATCTCAAACTCCTGAGCTCAAGCAGTCCTCCCGCCTCAGCCTCCCAAAATACTGGGATTACAGGCATGAACCACTCACTATGCCTGGTCTTCCTCCTAGTTCCTTAAATGTTTTTTCCCATTGGCTTTTGAGCTCAGTTGTTGGTATTAAAAAGTTACCATCTAATTATTGTTCCTTGTGGAAAGGCTGTCTTTTCTCTTTGGCTGCTTTTAAGATTTTCTTTAACTTTGGTATTCTTCAATTTAGATACAATGGATAAATAGGTATGGATTTATTTTTATTTATTCTGAGCAGGACTTATTGTATTTCTTCCCAATTCAGTAAAATTATTGGCTATTAACGTTAAGCATATTGACTCTCACCCTCTCTTATTTGCATTTTATAACTCTTAATAGATGCTTGTTTGACCCTCTCATTCTATCTTCAGTTTCTTACTTTCCACCTCTTTGCCTCTGAGTTGCATTCTACCTGATTTCTTTAGATCTTTCTTCTAGTTCATTAGTTTTGTTTTCATCTGTGACTCGTGTGGTGTTTAATTCATCAGTAGAGTTTTTAATTCTATTAACTATTTTTTACTTTTGAACTTCTCAGATACCATATGTTTCATGGTTTAGAGTTCAGACCAGAGTCTCACTGCCTGAGTTCAAATTCTTACTCTGTCACCTATTACCTGTTGACATCTTGAGCAAATGACTTTCATTTTCTCATCTGTTAAATAAGGATAGTAATAAAATAGGTATCTAATAGTTAAGAATGAAAATAAATAGAATATGTAAAGGTATTAAAACAATATTTAGCAGTTAATAGATGCTGTGTATTAGCTGCCATTAGTAGCAAATTTGTTTCTTTCTTGTTTCATTATTTCTTTTGTATGTTGTTTACTTTGAATTTTTTTTTTTTTTGAGATGGGGTCTTGTTGTGTCACCCAGGCTAGAGTGCAGTGGCATGCGATCATAGCTCCTGGACTCAAGTGATTCTCCCATCTCAGTCTCTCAAGTAGCTGGGACTGCAGGTGCAAACCCCCATGCCTGGCTAATTTTTGCATTTTATTTTGATATGGGATTTTGCTTTGTTGCCTGGGCTGTTCTCAAACTCCTGGCCTCAAGTGATCCTCCTGTCTTGGCCTCTCAAAGCACTGGGATTACAGGCATAAGCCACCATGCCTGGCTCAAATCATTTTAAATAACCTTTTTTTTTTTTTTTTTGAGACATAGTGTTGCTCTGTCACCAGGTGCCAAGCTGGAATGCAGTGGTACGATTTCATCTCACGGCAACCTCCGCGTCCTGGGTTCAAGCAATTCTCCTGACTCAGCCTCACAAGTAGCTGGGACTACAGGCACACACCACCCCACCCAGCTAATTTTTGTATTTTTTATTAGAGACAGGGTTTCACATGTTGGCTAGGATGGTCTCAATGTCTTGACCTCATGATCCGCCCACTCAGCCTCCCAAAGTGCTGGGATTACAGGCATGAGCCACTGCGCCTGGCAAATAGACTTATTTTTAACTTGTCATCTAATAGGCCAATCATCTGGAGTTCCTGGAGGTCTAATTCTATTTTCTGTGTCTTTTGCTCATGGTGGATTTGGATTATTTTCCCTTTTATTTTAAAATTTATATCTTCACTGAAGCTTTAACTATAAAAATTATCTGTGACTTGAATGGACAGACCCCTGTACCTCCAGATAGATTTTTTTTTCTGCCAGTCTCTTCAAGAACCTGGAACCAATGTGTATGTTACTATCTTAATATAAGATAGGGCAATATTTGAGAAATCAGTATTTCTCAAATAGTATTCCAGTATTTGAGAAATCAGATAGAAAAAAAGGAGTGACCAGAGAGGTTGAAAGCAGAAAGGAAGCCAAAATGTAGCAGAAAAAAAGGAAAAATATTACATTAATGTTTCAATTATGCCAGGGGACAGGAGGCGCTGATAGTAGAAGTCTCATGCTACTGAGAGATTAACATAAGATTAAAGAAATTTCCATTGGATATGGCAGTGTGGAGGTTTTCAGTGATTTTGAATGATTTCAGGATAGTGGTTTGGAGAAAAGTCTTATACTGAAAGCACATAATAGATTGAAGGGTAAGTGGGATTCTCTGTAGTATTGTACTGGAAGTTACAGCCGGCGCAATAAGGCAAAAAAAAAAAAAAAAAAAAAAGACATAAAGATTGTTAAGGAAGAAGTAAAACTATATTTGCAGATGATTTTGCATTTGTAAAACCTCAAGTTGTTTAAACATGATTTCAAGATTCACTATAAAAGCAGGGTAAGACTATGATATCAGCATAAGAATAGATAAATTGATCAATAGAACAGAATAGAGTCCAGAAATAGACGCATATATCATCAAAGATTTTTGACAAAGGCACCAATGTAATTTAAAAAATTGTGCTAAAGCAATTGGATATTGATGCAGGAAAAAAAAAAAAAAAAACCTTGTCCTATCTTAGGCCATAGACAAAATTAACTTCAGATGTGTGATATACCCAAGTAAGAAAGCTAAAGCTATAAAGCCTAGAACAAGAATATCCTATGACCTTGAAATAGTCAAGATTTAGTACATAAGACATAAAGTGCACTTGACAAGAAAAGATTTACACATTTGGACTTCAGAATATTTTAAAACTTTGTTTTGTTTATTTTAAAACTTTGTTTATTTAAAAACTTTATTTTAAAACACCATTTTGGGATGGCTGAGAAAGCTTTTTCTAAATAAGACTTCACACTCAGAAGCTATAAAGTAAACAATTGCACCTTGGATAACTTCCTTCCTCCCCTCAAAATGGAAGACAGCAAGCAAAAAAGACCTTCTGAACTATAAAGATTTTCATAAAATTGTAACTGGACGAACATTTGCAACATAATTGTAATATATGAAAAGCACTGTGTGGTGGGCAGAATAATGGCTCCCCAAAGATGTCATCCAAATCCTCAGGGGTGTGACTGTTAAATTACCTGGCAAAGGGGAATCAAGGTGGCAGGTGGTATTAGCGTTGCTAGTCAAATGACCTTAACATGGGGTGGTTACTGGGGGAGGGCCCAGTATAATCACAAAGGTACTTTGGAAGTGGAAGAGAGACAAGTCGAGGGGGCAGGGAGAGAGAGAGAGCACTCGCGTGCGCACACCACATAAATAGAACTCAGGTGATCTCATTGGCCTTGAAGATGAAGAAACAGACACATTCCAAGGGGAATGCAGACAGCCTCTAGAACTGTAAAAAGCAAGGAAATGAATTCTTCCCAAGAGCCTCTAGAAAAAACACCACCTCCCAACACTTTAATTTTACTTTACTTTGTGTAAGATAATGAATCTTGGTTTCAAGTCATTAAACTTGTGGCGTTTTATTAGAGCAGCAGCAGGAAACTAATGTGCACTGCAGATCAAGAGGGAAAAAAAACAGTATCATAATTTAAAAATTTATAATTCACAGAAGTAAACATCAGCATTCAGTAGTGATGTGGGTTGGCTATATCCCCACCCAAATCTCACCTTGAATTGTAGCACCTGTAATCCCCATTTGTCACTGGAGGGACCTGGTGAGAGGTAATTGAATCATGGGGGTAGTTTTCCTGTGCTGTTCTCATGATGGTGAATATGTCTCTATTTACTGATGGCTTTTATAAAGGGCAGTTTCCCTGCACACACACTTTTGCCTGCCGTCATGTAAAGGCATGCCTTTGGTCCTCCTTTGCCTTCTGCCATGATTGTGAAGCATCCCCAGCCATGTAAAACTGTGAATCCATTAAACCTCCTTTCCTTTATAAATTACCCTGTCTTGGGTATGTCTTTATTAGCAGTGAAAGAACAGACTGTCATAGTAAATTGATACTGGTAGAGTGGGGCGCTGCTATAAGGATACCCAAAAATGTGGAAGCAACTTTGGAACTGGGTAAGAGAAAGTGGTTGGAACAGTTTGGAGAGCTCAGAAGAAGACAGGAAAATGTGGGAAAATGGGAACTTCCTAGAGACTTGGAGGGCTCAGAAGACAGGAAGATGTGGGAAAGTTTGGACCTCCCTAGAGATTTGTTGAATGGGTTTGACCAAAATGCTGATAGTGATATGGACAGTGAAGTCCAGGCTGACATGTTCTCAGATGGAAATGAAGAATTTGTTGGGAACTGGAGCGTAGGGGACTCTTCCTATGTGTTAGCAAAGAGACTGGTGGCATTTTGCCCCTGCCCTAGAGATCTGTGGAACTTTGAACTTGAGAGAAATGATTTAGGGTATCTGGTGGAAGAAATTTCTAAGCAGCAAAGTGTTTGAGGTGATTTTGGGTGCTCTTAAAAGCATACAGTTTTATTCATTCACAAAGATATTGTTTGGAATTGGAAGTTATATTTAAGAGGGAAGCAGAGCGTAAAAGTTTGAAAAGCCTGCAAACTGACAATGCGATAGAAAAGAAAAACCCATGTTCTGAGGACTGCAGACATTTGCATAAGAAAAGAGGAGCCAAATGTTAATTGCCAAGACAATGGGGAAAATGTCTTCAGGGTATGTCAGAGGTCTTCACGGCAGACCCTCCCATCACAGGCCTGTCGGCCTAGGAGGAAAAAATGGTTTTGTGGGCCAGGCCCAGGGCCTTGCCACTTTGTGCAGTCTTGGGACTTGATTCCCTGCCTCCCAGTAATGGCTAAAAGGTGGCAACATACAACTCAGGCTATTGCTTCAGAGGATGCAAGCCCCAAGTCTTGGTGGCTCCTATGTGGTGTCGGCTGCTGGTGCACAGAAGTTAAGAAATGAGGTTTGGGAACCTCTACCTACATTTCAGAGGACATATGGAAATGCCTGGATGTCCAGGCAGAGGTGTGCTGCAGGGGCAGAGCCCTCATGGAAAACCTCTGCTAGGGTAGTGCAGCAGGGAAATGTAGGGTAGGAGCCCCCACACAGAGTCCCCATTGGGGCGCTGCCTACTGGAGCTGTGAGAAGAGGGCCACCATCCTCCAGACCCCAGAATGGTGGATCCACTGACAGCTTGTGTGTAGAACCTGGAAAAGGTGCAGAAACTCAATGACAGCCCATGAAAGCAGCCAATGGGGGGGCTATACCCTGCAAAGATACAGCGGCAGAGCCTGTCCAAGGCCATGGAAGCCTACCTCTTGCGTCAGCATGACCTGGATGTGAAACATGGAGTCAAAGGAGATCATTTTGGGGCTTTAAGATTTGACTGCCCCACTGGATTTTGGACTTGAACGGGGACTGTAGCCCCTTTGTTTTGGCCAATTTTTCCCATTTAGAATGGCTGTATTTACCCAGTGCCTGTACCCACATTGTATCTAGGAAGTAACTAACTTGCTTTTGATTTTACAGGGTCACAGGCAGAAGGGACTTACCTTGTCTAAGATGAGTCTTTGGACTGTGGACTTTTAAGTTAATGATGAATTGAGTTAAGACTTCAGGAGACTGTTGGGAAGGCATGATTGTATTTTGAAATGTGAGAACCTGAGATTTGGGAGGGGTCAAAGGTGGAATGATATGGTTTGGCTCTGTGTCCTCACCCAAATCTCATCTTGAACTGTAGCTTCCATAATTTCCATGTGTTGTGGGAGGGACCTGGTGGGAGGTAATTAAATCGTAGGGGTGAGTTTTCCCATGCTGTTCGTTCTCCTGATAGTCAATAGGTCTCACAGGATCTGATGGTTTTATAAAGGGTAATTCCCTCTCTTGCCTGCTGCCATGTAACATGTGCCTTTGCTCCTCCTTTGCCTTATACCATGATTGTGAGGCCTCCCCAGCCATGTGGAACTTTGAGTCCATTAAACCTCCTTTCCTTTGTAAATTATCTAGCTTCGAGTATATCTTTATTAGCAGCATGAGAACAGACTAATACAAGTAGATACAGTTAAAATACTTGATATGCTTTGGCTGTGTCTCCACCCAAATCTTATTTTGAATTGTAGCTCCCGTAATTCCCACATGTTGTGAGGGGACCTGGTGGGAGAAAATTAAATCTTGGGGACAGTTCCCCCATACTGTTCTCATAAGACTGAATAAGTCTCACGAGATCTGATGGTTTTATAAGGGGAAACCCCTGTTGCTTGGTTCTCATTTTCTCTTTGTCTGCCACCATCCTTATAAGACATGACTTGCTCCTCCTTGCCTTCCACCATGATTGTGAGGCCTCCCCAGCTATGTGGAACTGTGAGTCCATTAAACCTCTTTCCTTTATAAATTGCCCAGTTTTGAGTATGTTTTTATTAGCTCCATGAGAACGGATTGATAGAATATTTAACATCATTAGTAATTAGAGAAGTCAAATTTAAATGAGATATAGTTTGCCAGTTAGACTTGTAAAACTTTTCATAGATACTGTCTACCCAGTGTTCTCAAGAGTCTAAGAAAATAATACTTCTATACAGTGTTGCTAATAATCTAAATAGGATAGATGCTTGAGACAGAAATTGGACAGAATCTATCAAAATTAATGATGATGTCCCTGTTTATACCTGTATACAATTTGAATCTTTTACAGTGAGAATATCTTTACATATCACCTGTGAAACGTCTTTTGAATTCATAAAACAGAACCTAAGAGTGATAAAAGAAAACCTACAGTGAATGCAAAATGGAAGGAAACCTACAATGTCTGCGTTTATGGCACACACTGCCATGGAGTTTTAGGAAAGGGACAACGGCAGTGCTGGCTGGAGTCATGGTTTCCCCTCCACATTAGCACAGCTGCTTGGTCTGCATCTTCTCCAGCACCACTGTTAACATTCTGTTTTATTGCAGCTGCCTGTGAACGTGTCTGTCCCCTCATCCCTGGTCCTCTAGAAGTGCGGCGGCCAAAGCCTCAGTTTGTATATTCTGTATATTGTCTCATTGTCTCTGTACTCTTTGTGCTGCTACTGCCTAGACTGCTAAGTAATTAATGATGAAAAGAAATATTTTATCAGTGGACATGTGTTCCCATAACAGCAGTCATCCTTAGGGACTCATACATCTTCTTAAAAAAAAAAATCTTGATAGGGAGAGATCCAAGATGGCCGATTAACAGCAGCTCAGGATTGTAGCTCCCAGTGAAAGCACAGAGAGCGAGTGGACGCCGCACTTTCAGACGAATTTTTGTCGCCCACAGACCAGGAGATTCCCAGCGGAGGAGGCACACGGGTCGCCAGTGCAACTTTTCTGGCCGGCGCGGCTGTTCTGCCGGTGCCCCGGCATGGCGCTTCTTGGTGCGGAGTATACAGGACGGGGTGCCCTTTGAGTCGGGCTTGGCTGGTCCCATCCCCACAAGGAGAACAGCAATTGGAAATGCTGAGGACTGAGCGTTTCACAGCAAGCAGAGCCGAACCGGGAAGGTCCAGCTCTGTGGGGAAGGGGCGTCCGCCAAAGGAAAAC